>JBBPBX010039449.1:0-29883 GCA_038048925.1 Garcialebias charrua
ATTACTAAACGCAAGGCAGTTTTTCTTTATGTGAAACAGTTTGATTCTGACTTTTGCTTGGTTCAAGAATCGCATTCTACTGAAGATGACCACAACTTCTGGAAATCACAATGGGGCGAGGACCTGTGGATGTCGCATGGAAACCATCACTCAGCTGGAACGTTAACCCTGAAGCACAAGTTTAAGGAGAAGGTTATTTACACTATGTCTGACCCAAATGGACATTATGTGTTAACAGTTTTTTGTTACTGCAACCAGTTCTTTTTATTAGGTAATGTTTATGGGTACACTAACACAAGAGAAAACAAAGAATTATTTCAAACACTAAGTACTACCTTTGAAAGTATCAAGGAAAGGTTTACTGATATTAAAATATTACTGGGAGGAGACTTCAACTTCACATTAAATGATGATTTGGACAGATGGCCTAGCAGAAATAAAACCAACTGTTTTTTGAATGATTTTATGAATGAACAAGGTCTTCATGATATCTGGAGAGTTACTAACCCAAATAGTAAAGAATTTACTTGGACAAACAAGGCTGGTTCTTTACGATCCAGAATAGACTTTTGGTTAATATCGGAATCCCTTACTCAATTAATTTGCAAAACAGAAATTATGCCTACTCCATTAACAGACCATAAAGCAATTGTATTAACTTTAAACTTATCTCCTGATAAGCCAACTCAAAGATACCCAGCATACTGGAAACTAAATAGTTCTTTATTACAAAACGAATCTTTAATTGAAATAATAAGAAGAAAAATCTCAGAACATTTTGAGACTGCAGAAGATACAGGGGAATATCAAAAACAATGGGAGCTTTTAAAATATGAGCTGAGAAGATTTCATTCATTCATTCATTCTTCTTCTTCTTCTTCTTCTTTCGGCTTTTCCCTTTTCAGGGGTCGCCACAGCGAGTCATCCTCCTCCATCTCGCTCTGTCCTCTGCATCCTCTGTCCTCACTCCAACTACCTCCATGTCCTCTCTAACTGCATCCATATATCTCCTCTTTGGTCTCCCTCTTTGTCTTTTTCCTGGCAGCTGCATTTCTAACATCCTTCTACCAATATACCCACTGTCCCTCCTCTGGACATGTCCAAACCATCTCAGTCTGGCCTCCCTAACTTTATCTCCCAGTTGTTTAACATGTGCTGTACCTCTGATGATCTCATTCCTGATCTTATCCATCCTTGTCACTCCTAAGGAGAACCTCAGCATCTTCATTTCTGCCACTTCCAGTTCTTTCTCCTGTCTTTTTGTCAATGCCACTGTCTCCAGACCATACAACATAGCTGGTCTCACCACTGTCTTGTAAACTTTTCCTTTGACCTTTGCTGACACCTTTTTGTCACAAATCACTCCTGAAACTTTTCTCCATCCACTCCATCCTGCCTGGACTCTCTTTTTCACCTCTTTACCACATTCCCCATTTTCCTGTACAGTGGACCCCAAGTACTTGAAGTCCTGCACCTTTGTGACCTCTGCTCCTTGTAGCCTCACTGTTCCACTGGCCTCCCTCTCATTCACACACATGTACTCTGTCTTACTACGACTGACTTTCATTCCTCTTCTTTCAAGAGCATACCTCCACCTCTCCAAGTTCTCTTCCACTTGTTCCCTGTTCTCACCACAGATCACAATGTCATCTGCAAACATCATAGTCCATGGGGATTCCTGCCTGACCTCATCTGTTAGTCGGTCCATCACCAGAGCAAACAAGAAGGGGCTCAGAGCCGATCCTTGATGCAATCCCACCTCCACCTTGAAGGTATCTGTCACACCCACAGCACATCTCACCACTGTCCTGCTGTCCTCATACATGTCCTGTACCAGTCTAACATACTTTTCTGCCACTCCAGATTTCCTCATGCAATACCACACCTCTTCTCTTGGTACCCTGTCATATGCTTTTTCTAAATCCACAAACACACAATGGAGTTCTTTCTGACCCTCTCTGTACTTCTCTATCAACATCCTCAAAGCAAAGATGGCATCTGTGGTGCTCTTTCTTGGCATGAAACCATACTGCTGCTCACAGATAGTTACATCTTGTCTAAGTCTTGCTTCCACAACTCTCTCCCAGATCTTCATTGTGTGGCTCATCAACTTAATTCCCCTGTAGTTGCTACAACTCTGTACATCACCCTTGTTCTTAAAAATGGGAACCAGCACACTTCTTCTCCATTCCTCAGGCATTTTCTCACCCTCAAATATTCCATTAAATATTTGAGTCAAAAACCTCACTGCCATCTCTCCGAGACATTTCCAAACCTCCACTGGTATGTCATCAGGTCCTACTGCCTTCCCCTTCTTCATTCTTTTCAGAGCTTTCCGGACTTCACCCTCACTAATCTTTCCCACTTCCTGGTCCACAGTTTCTATTACCTCCACTCTTCTTTCTCTTTCATTCTCTTCATTCATTAGCTCCTCAAAGTAATCCTTCCATCTTCCCATCACACTCTCCTCACTTGTTAGAACATTCCCATTCCCATCTTTAATAAGCCTAACCTGCTGCACATCCTTTCCAGCCTGATCCCTCTGTCTTGCCAATCGGTACAAGTCCTTCTCGCCCTCTTTAGTGTCCAGTCTCCCATATAACTCATTGTACGCCCTCTGCTTTGCCTTAGCTACTTCCCTCTTTGCTCTATGTCCCATCTCCTTATATTCCTGTCTCCTCTCTTCAGTCCTCTCACTGTCATATTTCTTCTTGGCTAATCTCTTTCTTTGAATGGCGTCCTGCACTTCACTATTCCACCACCAGGTTTCCTTATCATCCATTCTCTGTCCAGATGACACACCAAGTACCTTCCTACCTGTCTCTCTAATTACTGTTGCTGTAGTAGCCCAGTCACTTGGAAGCTCTTTCTTACCACCCAGAGCCTTTAACAGCTCGTCTCTGAATTTCTCACAACATTCTTCCTTCTTTAGCTTCCACCATTTGGTCTTCTTCTCTGATTTTACTCTTTTTCTCTTCTTCGCAACAACAGTCATTCTACACACAACCATCCGATGCTGTCTGGCCACACTCTCCCCTGCCACAACCTTACAGTCTCCAATCTCCTTCAGGTTTCCTCTTCTACACAGAATGTAGTCGATCTGCGTACTCCTTCCTCCACTCTTATAGGTCACTCTATGTTCCTCCCTCTTTTGGAAATAGGTATTGACTATAGCCATTTCCATTCTCTTGGCAAAATCCACCACCATCTGTCCTTCCTGGTTTCTTTCCTTGACACCAAACCTACCCATCACTTCCTCATCCCCTCTGTTTCCTTCACCAACATGTCCATTCAGGTCTGCTCCAATCACCACTCTTTCCTCCCTGGGAATACTCTCTATCACCATTCATTCATTCATTCAACCTTTATTTATACAGGCTAGCCTCGTTGAGTCACGGGGACTCATTTACAAGAGGGACCTGTCTCACTCACACCAAACAACCATCCACTCTCACACTCACACCTAGGGTCAATTTAGAGTCACCAATCAGCCTAACAAGCATGTTTTTTGGTCTGTGGGAGGAAACCGGAGTACCCGGAGGAAACCCACGCATGCACGGGGAGAACATGCAAACTCCACCCAGAAAGGCCCCGGACCGGGATTTGAACCGGCAACCTTCTCGCTGAGAGGCAGCAGCTCTACCAGTTGTGCCAACATGCTGCCCATGTTTGATTGTTTATAGAAACAAGTTCTAAACTAAAAACTAAACTAACTAAACTAAACTAAAAAAGGAAAAGAAATCAGATGAAAGTAATCTGATAGCCAAATTAATCTCGCTATCATCCATATTGCCTGAAAATCTATCTGAACAACAGCAAGCAGATCTCCTAACTGCACAACTAAAACTTGATCAATTATATATCAATAAAGCTAAAGGTGCATTTGTACGTTCAAGAGCGAAATGAACAGTCTGACGAACAAATACATTACAGGTAGTCCCCGATTTACGAGCGCTCTTACATACGAGGTTCCGGACTTACGAGCTGGCGAATTTTTGGAAAAAACGCAAAAAATACAGAGTTTTTCTGTGTTTTTTCACCACAGTTCGTTAGCTAAACATGTGGACACACGTTTCCGATCATTTTTATGCACTCATAAGCAGTTTTTCGATGAAAAACGAGTGTTTGTAGTTGCGCTAGCAAAACCGTTCCAACTTACGAGCGAAATTCCGGACTTACGAGAACATGTGCTTCGTGTTCCAACTTACGAATTTTCATCTTACGAGCACCTCGCTTGTACGGAACTCGCTCGTAAGTCGGGGACTACCTGTACATCATGATTATGTGCGATGAATCGGAGTTAAAAATACACGAGGTTGATGATGAAATTGAAAAAAAATGTCTTCCATCATTAAATGAAAGTAAATATTATAATGAAAAACAGTTTGATAACATTAAAATAATAAATGGAAGTCTCTCCATTATTCACTTTAATTGCAGAAGCATCAATGCAAGTATATCAAAGATAACAGCTTACTTAAAAAGTTTGAAAAACACCTTTACAATAATAGCACTTTCCGAAACATGGCTGAACGATGAAAACATTCATAATGCTTATATTGAAGGATATGAATTGTACTATAAAAATAGAAATAAAAAAAAGGGTGGTGGAGTAGCTCTATTTATTAACAGTGAAATAAAATGTAAACAAATTGGTGACATGTCTATAGTTGTTGATAATTTAATGGAAATGATAACTATTGAAATAATAAACAAAAATGGCAAAAACTTCATAATAAGCTGTGTCTATCGATCACCTGGGTCAAACATAGAGTTTTTCACTGATAGAATCCTCGAGTTGTTAGATAAGAGAGGAAACAAACCAGTCTTCCTATGTGGCGACTTCAACATTGATCTGGGAAATAAGACTGACTCAAATAACATCAGTACTTTCACAAATTCAATGTGTAGTCTAAATTTATTTCCTTTGATATCAAATCCTACGAGAATAACAACGCACAGTTCCACAACAATTGATAATATTTTCACAAATTTAGCAGATGACAATATCATAAGTGGTATTTTGATGACTGATTTGACTGATCATTTACCAGTTTTTACAATTTATAATAAAGAAGATAGTATTACAAGACCGGTTATAAGAACGAAAAAAATATTAAACACATCAAAAAAATCTTTAGATAGATTTAAAGATGACTTGATAAAACAAAATTGGAATGATATGTATGTGGATGACGTTAACAAATCATATTCATTCAACCTTTATTTATACAGGCTAGCCTCGTTGAGTCACGGGGACTCATTTACAAGAGGGACCTGTCTCACTCACACCAAACAACCATCCACTCTCACACTCACACCTAGGGTCAATTTAGAGTCACCAATCAGCCTAACAAGCATGTTTTTTGGTCTGTGGGAGGAAACCGGAGTACCCGGAGGAAACCCACGCATGCACGGGGAGAACATGCAAACTCCACCCAGAAAGGCCCCGGACCGGGATTTGAACCGTCATGAGTTCATGAAAATTTTGGATGTTTTGTATACAAAAAATTGTGTACAAAAAAATCATACTAAGAAACGTACTATCGATCAACCGTGGATGACGACAGGACTCAGAAACGCATGCAAGAAAAAAAACTATCTGTATTCTTGTTTCTTGAAAAACAGTACTCCTGAGGCGGAAACCAAATACAAAAAGTATAAAAACAAATTAACGGGAATTATAAAAAAACAAAAGAGAGAATATTATAGTGAACTATTAAACAAAACAAGTGGTGACATGAAAGCAACTTGGAGAGTAATGAACAGTGTATTGAACAAACGCAAAAACTGTATGAGCTTGTCTCAGTATTTTGTGGATGAAAATAATGAAATACAAGATGAACATGAAGTTGTAAATGGATTCAATAATTATTTTGTGAACGTGGGACCACACCTTGCAAAAACAATTCCATTAGTTGATAAGGATGTGTGTCACTTAATCGAAGGTTGTGAAAACACTATGTTTCTACAGGAAATTGAGAAGGAAGAAATATTGTTGGTAGTGAAAACTTTTGCTGATAAAAAATCTAAGGACTGGGTTGACATGGACATGACGGTTGTAAAGGACATAATAAGTCTTGTCATCGAACCGTTCACATACATATGTAATTTGTCTTTTTCCACGGGTGTATTTCCTGAAAATATGAAAGTAGCAAAGGTGATCCCTATTTTTAAAAATGGTGACAAATGCGTCTTTAACAATTACAGACCAATATCATTGTTGCCGCAATTTTCCAAAATTCTAGAAAAAATTTTCGTAACCAGATTAGATAAATTTCTTGATAAATTTAATATCTTAAGTGACAGTCAATATGGTTTTCGATCTAAAAATTCCACTTCCATGGCTCTTATGGAACTAATGGAACAAATTACCACAGCCATTGATCAAAAGCAACATTGCATTGGTCTGTTTATTGATTTGAAGAAAGCATTTGACACAATTGACCACACCATTCTCACTAATAAATTAAATAAGTATGGTATTAGAGGACAAGCACTACAGTGGGTGCGTAGTTACTTGAAAGATAGACAACAGTTTGTACAAATTGATGGTATACGATCAAACCTCTGCAAGATCACATGTGGTGTCCCACAAGGCTCAATACTTGGACCTAAGTTGTTTATTTTGTATGTGAATGATCTAGTGAAGGTGTCTGGACTTTTAAAATGTGTTCTCTTTGCTGACGATACAACTTTTTTTTATTCTGGTAGTGATTTAAATCAAATGTCTGAGCTGTTAAAAATGGAGTTTGTTAAACTACAATCTTGGTTTAAATTGAACAAATTATCATTAAACCTGGATAAAACGAATTATATGTTATTTAGTAATAAAAAGAATAATTTGGATTTTTCTTTTAAAATTAATGGTGTTGAAGTTCACAGAGTAAGCGAGGTGAAGTTTTTGGGGGTAGTTATTGATGACAAACTGTCGTGGAAACAGCATATAAATTTAGTTAAACTTAAAGAGCGACTAAACCCAAAATTAACTTTTTTTTAGCTGATAAACCCCCTAGAATGTGTATAAAAAGTTTCAGAGCACTATTTCTGTGTAAATTTTCATGTATTTGTGCGTATTAGTTAAAATCGGCAATATTTGGTCTAAAAACGTGTTCACGGTAGCCCTATGGGTTGAACAGAAGTTATTGCACGTTAATTTTACTATTAGCTCAAATTCTCTGTTGTGACATGTCTGCTCCGTTGTGACGTCACATCATCTCCTGCCTTAATATAAAAGTGGAGCCACTCCCCCGAGAAGGTCACTCCCCCTCCAGAGTTCAGGGGTTGGATTAGCGATTAGCAACATAGTGTAAGATGATTTATTTTGATTTATTTTGATGTAAGATGATTTATTTGGGCAGTTACGTATTTAGGTTACTGTGTCTTTAAGAGACTTCTTCTTCGTGGGTTTTTCTTCGGGGTTTTTTGGGTGTGTTCAGGTTAAGCGGGCGAAAACAACGGGAGATGCGGGCAGCGTTCATGAGGGGATGACGTTGTATTGAACAGCTGAATAAAGTCCGTGCAGCCAAGCTATTCCCTTTCAGCGTGGTTACTCTTTCTCCACCCCACGACCCTCGGATGTGTTTGTGACACTTCTCCACCTCAAGCGGTGGTGTTACACTGGTGGCAGCGGGTTTGTGGACGCTTTCAGCGATTGGAGCGGTGAGCACATGCTTAGCATGCTATTAACCTTATAGCTAATGCTGCACATGCTGATAGGCGCGTTTAGCTGCTGCTGAGGACGGACTTTTTTTTTTATTCCTCCAATTTTTTTTCTACTAGTCTCAACGTCTAATACTCAGTGATGGAGAGTAACTTTTGGGAACAATTACCTTTTCATTCTGCTGCGGGTCGTACTAGGCCACAGTACAGCCACGTGTTTGTGGGAGATGGAAAAGAGGATTTTTCAAGATGGTGTAGACGTTTTGAAGTGACTGTTGAGGCTGATCCTGATGCTACTGAAGACAGTTTGGCGAAACTGTTGCCTACATACTTGGGGGGAGCTGCTTTTGGTTACTGGGACAGTTTATCCGATGCAGTTAAAACAGACTATTCAGCCACGAAGGAAAAGCTGAAAAGCGTGTTTGGACAAACTGCTTATTTGTCGACTTTCCAGAGCTACATTAATGCACGCAGCCGCCTCCCTGGTGAAGCTCTCCCTGTGTTCGCTGCAGAAATTTGCCGTCTGGTCGAGGAAGCTTTTCCAACTTATGGCGATAATGCTAAACAGGGAGAAAAATTTAGACGCTTTATTGCTGGACTTGACCCATACCTCCAACTGCGATGTCATGAACAGGGGGTTAAAACATTGGAGACTGCGCTACAGTTGGCTATTCAAATTGAAGCTGCTCACCAAGCTACTAGAGTGTTCACATCCCCCGCTCCGGTGCAGTCTTCTTCTACGCCAGTTTACCCTGCTGTCTCACCTGGGTGGTCTACTCAGCTCCCTTCACCTGCTCCTCAAGGAGTCCACTCAGCTACGGGGGATGATTTCAAGAAAATGGCAAACACGATCGAAATGCTGGCGGACAAAGTTCATCAGCTACAAATGACGGTTGACCGCCAGCGTGAGGACGCATATCGACAGGACAGGCGGGATTATGGATTTCGTCATCGGAGCTCCGCTTCGGCTGGACGAGGTGAGGGCAGATATTCATCGGATGACTACCATCTGTCACCTCCACGCCGCAGAGACTCATCGGACGACCGGAACACACATCGCCGCAGCACCTTCCGCACATCACATGACGAGGAACGCAACCAACGGGAGTCACCTGCTCGAACCAGCTCATCTGAACGCTACTCGCAGGGCTACAACGCTACAAACAGGGGCTATGCTAGCCGTGGTCGCTCTCCGGGCCGCTATGAAAGTGGCCGCCTTCATCGCTCTCCCAGTCCGGCCCGGGTACGGTTCCAGTCTCCTGCACGTCAAGACCGGGAGCAGGGAAACTACAAGTAGCTGACAATGAGGGCAAATTGTCAGCTACCAACTTCTCTTTGGCCCAGACGGACAACGACATTCACCCTGACACAGGTACTATTGACAGCTTGTGTGTGACTGATGTAGACAAAAGATATGTGTCAGTTGTTATTGAGGACACTGTGGTGCATGCTTTTGTTGACACAGGAGCTGACGTTTCTATTATTAGTGAGACTTTTAGAATGGCTACACCTGCTCTTCAGAGAAAACCCATTATGAAACGGTTTATCCCTCTCACTGGGGTCACAGGTGATCCCCTTGACTCTGTAGGCTCCATTTATGTGAACCTAAGTATTGCAGGTGAGCCCATGACACATACACTTCAAGTTGTCAGAAACTGTACTAAACCAATCATTTTAGGTTGGGACTTTATGGTGGCAAATGGCATTACTGTTGACACTCGCACCATGACATGCAATGTAGCTGGTACAGCTGTACCACTAGTTAGTCCACATTTGTACATTCCCTGCCTGACTGCGGTGACAGTGGCGGCCACGGTTGCCATTCCGGCTATGTCAGAGAGGGTCATCACAGCTAATCTTGATGTACCCCTCAAAGGGTTTTTACCTAATGGTTACATTGGTGTGTTCGAACCACATTATACCGATCAGTCCTCTACTGGTATGGCATGGACTGTGGCGAGGGTAGAGCACGGTTCTATTTGTGTGAAGGTGGCTAATGTTTCACATAGTGAAGTTATGCTACATGATGGTACACAGGTGGGACATTTTCATGCTATCCTGGCAGGGGGCCAGAGTGAGTTCACCATTATGGATGGTTCTATTGGTAATGTTAATAGACAGATACCTGACAGTCCGGGTGCAACTCCTATTATAGATGACACTGATTCAGACCTGACGCCATTGCAGAAAACACAACTGACGGACACTTTGACTTCTTTTGCTGACGTGTTTAGTCAACACCCACATGACTTTGGTAGAACTGACATGGTCACACACAAAATCATTACGAACTGTCACACCCCAGTCTCTCAGAGAGCCTACCGCACCTCTCCAGTCATGAAGGCTGAAATCCGTCGCCAAGTGGAAGCACTTAAGGCGCAAGATTTGATAGAGGACAGCTCGAGCCCCTGGGCCAGCCCGGTGGTGATGGTGAAAAAGAAAGATGGCTCATATAGATTTTGTGTAGATTTTCGAAAACTGAACTCTGTCACTATTACTGACGCACACCCCCTACCAAGAGTAGATGACAGTTTAGACGCGTTGTCTGGTTCGCAGTACTTTTCTACCATGGACATGTCTAGTGGGTACTGGCAAGTACAAATGGATCCTGCAGACAGACAAAAGACTGCATTTACTACAGGTGATGGCTTGTACCAATTTAAGGTCATGCCCATGGGACTCAAAAACGCACCTCCAACCTTTCAAAGGCTCATGGAGCTGGTTCTGCGAGGTCTACACTGGACAACTTGTGTCATTTACTTGGATGACATCATTTGCATGGGAAAAACATTTGAAGAACATCTAGACAATCTCACAGACATTCTCACTCGCTTCAGACAAGCAGGGTTAAAGTTAAACCCTAAGAAATGTGACTTTTGCAAACCGGCTGTGAAGTACATGGGACACATTGTGTCACGAGAGGGACTGACGGTGGACCCAATTAACAGTGAACGCATTAGTGACTGGCCTGTTCCACGTTCGCCGACAGAGGTACGTGCCTTTTTGGGACTGTGCTCATATTACAGACGTTTTGTGCATCAATATGCCTTCATTGCTCAGCCTCTACATAGACTTACCCAAAAACAAGTTGTGTTTGAATGGACAGATGACTGTAGCACAGCTTTTCAAACACTTAAGAAGGCACTGACTTCTCCTCCAATAATGGCATTTCCAAACTTTGATGAACCATTCATTCTGAGCACAGATGCATCTAATTTGGCAGTTGGTGCAGTACTATCACAGATACAACAGGGACAAGAAAGGGTGGTGGCATTTGCAAGTCATGTACTGTCAAAAACAGAGAGGAAATGGTCTACCTATGACAAAGAACTGTATGCTATTGTGTGGTCAGTCAGACACTTTAGACATTACCTGAGTTGCAATCCTTTCACCATTATTACTGATCATCGTCCTTTGCTTAGTTTAAGGAAAATGGACATTACGCATGACCCTACAGGACGCAGGGGTCGTTGGGCGTTGGAGCTCGATCCGTATCAATGGACAATCACTCACAAAGAGGGTAAGAAACACACAAATGCAGATGCCATGTCACGGATACCATTGGGACAGGACTCTATTGAGATGACAAGTACGACGCTACCTGAAGCTCACTCTTCGCCTAGTGATACAGGACAATCTGTCTCACTGTCTGAGGCGAGGGGTAATGATGAGGGGTCATGCTCGACCCCTGAACATTTAGAGAGGACCGATATGGTACCAAAAGTTTGTTGTGTGGACACTGATAGGACACATGTGAATGTGGGGTTTGACACATTACAACAGACATTATCTGCCCATAACGTGGACATTGTAAATGCACAACTTGCTGATCCTGTTCTCGGGGAAGTGCATAATTGGGTTAAAAACAAGAAACGTCCCTACCTCAGACAGGTAAAAGGTAAAATGCAGAGGAAACTATGGTGGCAGTTTCATAACTTGTTGCTATGTAATAACTTGTTGTGTCGAAAAGGTCAAACACCGCCTGGCAAACCTGAGGTTTATCAAGTGTTAATTCCAGTGGCACTGGTTACAGAGACAATGCAATTTTTTCATGGTAATCCATGTTCTGGTCATTACAGTGCTGAACGAACATTTAAGAAAGCATTGACAGTGTGTTATTGGCCAGGAATGAGATCTGATATTGAGCAGTTCTGTAACTTGTGTAAGACATGTGAAGTTTTTAGGAGGGTTGTACCAAAGCACAGAGCTCCTTTACAATCTATTCAGACTGAAAGACCATTTCAGTTGGTCTGTACGGACATTACCGAACTGCCAGTCACGTCTGTGGGAAACAGATATGTGCTTGTGGTACAGGACCATTTCACCAAGTATGTGAATGCATATGCTATGGTTGATCAAAGGGCTGCCACG
This sequence comes from Garcialebias charrua, assembly GCA_038048925.1. Lineage (NCBI taxonomy): Eukaryota > Metazoa > Chordata > Actinopteri > Cyprinodontiformes > Rivulidae > Garcialebias > Garcialebias charrua. The sequence goes on from JBBPBX010039449.1 coordinate 12,034, forward strand.
GTAGCACAGTTACTCTGTGAAAGGTATATCCCTGAACATGGTGTCCCTGAGGAACTGTTGTCGGATCAGGGACGACAATATGAGTCAGAAATTATACAAAACATTTGTCAGAAACTACAGATGACAAAGAAAAGGACCTCCCCATATCACCCAAGAGGGAATGGTATGGTGGAAAGATTTAACAGGACTTTGAAAGAACAGTTGGCTCGACTCATCCAGGACTATGGGGGTGAGTGGGACCACTACCTTCCTGCTGTGGTGCTTTCATTCAACTCTACGCCACACTCGAGCACAGGGTATTCTCCTTACTTCCTTGTGCATGGCAGAGAGCCCAGACTACCGGCTACTGTTCATGTTTCATCGCCAACAGTTTCTGATAGTCCGACTAACTATGGTGCAGAACTAGCTCGACGGATGGACGCTGCTTTTGAGACTGTTTTTCTACATAGTGAAGAACAGAGACAAAAACGGGAATACTACTACAACAAGGACACGAGGTTCAGGCCATACGTTTGTGGTGATCTGGTATGGATGGATGATCCCACCACACAACGACAGAAGCTTGCTCCAAACTGGACTGGACCATATAAGGTTGTATCTGTGGACGACAAAGGGCTCCTTTACAAGCTGGTGGATGTGCAACACCCTCAGGCTGCGACAAAGGTCATCCACTATGATCGGTTGAAACCTTATCGTGGTTCCACAGACACATTAACAATGGAGGGCAATCAATCTGTCCCAATGACAAACATGAACACGCTGCCGAAGTACACAGCTTTGTCTGGCTCATTGCCCTTGATCTTTGGCCAAACAGCACAGACAGCAGAAACTGCGAGGCCATTGACACTTTCACCAAGGAGACAAACTGAACCAGTCTCCCAGCAGCCGGCGCAAACACCTCTTAGCTTGCCGCCTTCTGAGGGTACAGTTGTCACCAGGTGTGGGCGCATGGTTAGGAAGCCACGACGACTGTTGTCGTGACAAAGTTAAAAAAAAAAAAAAAAAACTGTTCTATATGTGGACTTTGTTTATTGTTCTGAGATTGTGTTTTGGGAAGATGATTTATTTTCTCTTATTGTTACTATGGTTACCTTATTTTGAAATGAGGACATTTCATTTAGAGAGGGGGAAGTATGTAAGATGATTTATTTTGATTTATTTTGATGTAAGATGATTTATTTGGGCAGTTACGTATTTAGGTTACTGTGTCTTTAAGAGACTTCTTCTTCGTGGGTTTTTCTTCGGGGTTTTTTGGGTGTGTTCAGGTTAAGCGGGCGAAAACAACGGGAGACGCGGGCAGCGTTCATGAGGGGATGACGTTGTATTGAACAGCTGAATAAAGTCCGTGCAGCCAAGCTATTCCCTTTCAGCGTGGTTACTCTTTCTCCACCCCACGACCCTCGGATGTGTTTGTGACACTTCTCCACCTCAAGCGGTGGTGTTACAATAGCATTAGCATTGATGAGTGAAGCTGTTCCAAGAATAGCTCTTCAAACTGATGTTCACCCACCCTTACACCATCAGGGTACAATCCGTTTGGAGGTGAGTACCATTTTACACCTTTCATTCCATAATTTATCTTTTGAGTATATGACGTGTTTCTTCATGTGCTGTGTTTGCGACCTGCATGCTTTGCTTCGGTGTGGCCCCACAAGGTCGTGGCGTTTTCATCTGTTGCTGATCAACGTTAAGTTTGTGTTGTAGTTGTGTTTAAATGCTCTGTTCCCCCCTGAGATGAGAATCTGTTCCCCCTGTGTCGGGATCCAACCGTGAGGCGCATCTGAGTTCTGAAACGAGTCCACACTATCGTGTCACAGTTATAGCTCATTTTAATCGACAGCTCCTGGTGATAAATAAATAAATATAAAACCTCCACTAAATAAATAAACCTGGTCTAGAGTGTGGGGTGTAGACTACTGTACAGGTTTTTTATTTATTTATCTCCGACAGAATCTAGTCTGACAAATACAAAGTATCAGCCACCAACACATCATATATAGCCTATTTATAATTTTTATTACTAATATAGAAGGCTGGAAGCAGCTGATAGAGGACAAGAAAACTTCCTGCAAAGATAAGTGTAGGCTTTGTGGTAGGCTAAATCTCATTCAAATTAAAAATATGACTGGAGAAAAATTATTTCTAGCTGCTATTTTTTGATAGTTAATGTCTGGGTTTTTGTTGTTGTTTTTTCATTATTTGAGAGAAAGGGTGCGCGCTCCCGACACAGGGGGAACAGATTCTCACGGGGGAACAGAAATTCGCACAGCACCTGCGTTCTTTTGTTGCAAATAATGTTGTGGATCAAGGTATTTGTAAAATAATAATAATAATCTGTGCAGCAGTATTTATTTTGCACTGGGTCATCTGTTTGACAGGTCAACAAAGTGATAGAACAGTAATGTTTCTCAAGTATGTTTTTTTGTAAGGTGATTAAAAATGTGTTGTTGTTTTTTAGCTCCATATGAGGCGTTCCACATCCAGGGAATCTGAGCCGTGCAGCAGTCCCAAACACTCGAGACCACCTTCAGGATGCTCCACCCGCAGGATGGTCCACCTGCCATCCACAAACAAACACCAAGGTCTCAGCTGCACCCAACATTGTCGTGGATGGAGGTCTCAAGAGATGACGCAGCTCTGGCCGAGACTCTGCATCATCTTCCGCTGAATTTGAAATACATGTCACACATTTGGCACTTCGCATCTGGTTCTGTGAACTTCTTTTAGAATAGGATACCCTTTATGTAAATTACTATGTACTTGTGTTAAATTATTATTTATGTTTTCTTCTAACCCTGTGCGGACTGGGCACCTGGGTGGTCTGTAACACAGGTGTACACACCCACCTGTTCACATCTGGCCATAACCTATGTCAGAAAGGGATTTTTTTATAAGTCATAAATTCAAGTACAGGAAACTTTTAAATTTTAACGTTTCAAAATTTATGCTTCCTATAACTTTTTTAATAATGTACAATTTGGATTACTCTAATTGATTATTGCACTTTGTTTCTTTTGTTTTACAATATTTAATATTTGCACACCTGAAACAATTATAATTTATATTAAATTTAAACATTACTTTGTAAAAATTGCTGATGTAAACATGTTTATTAAATGTTTGTTTAAATTATGCATGCATCTGAGAGAAATGCAATTTCAATCCTGTGTATGTTCTGTACATATTGCAGTTTGGACAATAAAGTTGACTTTTAAATTTGACTTTGATGTATGACTTGGAAATGTATTTATCAATACAGAGGTCTGTAAAGAAAGAAATTGATTACAAAAACTAGTTGTTTATGATTCATTTTATTAACAGTAAGTTAATTCAAAACAACAAAAGTTTCTGTGTCGTGTGACACGGGACACCACCTCCAGCTCGTCTGTATGGATGCAGTGGACAGAAGAGAAAGCAGTCCCAACCACCTTCAAGATGCTGCACCTGCCAGCCACAAACAAACACCAGGGTCTCAGCTGTACCAACATTTGCGTGGCTGCTGCATGGGTGCTTGAGTCGTCACAGTTTTCTGAAAAAATCATTTGAAAGGATACAGTATTGTTAAATTCATTGCAATTTGTTTGGTTTGCATTGAAAAAATATAATTTCTCATAAATCTTACCAGCTGTGCTCAGTTTTGATTAGCTGACACATAGCTTAAACATATACTGTATAACAAATATATCATACAAGCTTATAGAATGTTTCTAAACACGGATCTTTGGAAAACAAATAAAATATTTTACCACTGTTTAGTGCTCATTTATAGTCAATTCAAAAAACAACGTGTGTTCAGTTCTAGGTTGCATATTAAAATTAAGCCAAAACGTCAAAAAAACGAGGGTAGATGAAATCAATATTTTAAAATAAAATATATTATGAAACGTTACTTTTGTAATGTGCTAAGTAATAAGATGTGGTGAATTAAAGTCACTGCAGCTGGACTACAACATTGTGATCCAAACAAAGACAAAAACACAACCGTACACCTCATGCCATGCAACTAAACACAGGTTTTTTATGTGTTCAGTGTTCAGAAGCATACGCTTAAGCTGTGTGTGATTAAATACACGCAACAACATTTTAGAACTGTTATTTTAGTACAAGTTTAGGCATTTACTTACTGAAGACGCGACTATCCGCCATTTTGAAATCTAAACTTGGGGAGGGGTGAGAGTTCACCACTAGAGGGGGCGTGAACACAGGACAACCCACAACCTCCTCCCCTACTTGACTCTCTACACGCCCATTTTGAGAGAAATTTTGAAAATGGCCTGGGGGAGGAGTTACCGTCTCAACCTGGGTTCAGTCTCACTTTAAGTTATCTAGGTCTACTGCGGTGCTTTACAAAGTGAAAGATTTTTTGAATGATAAAGCTATGTATCTGTTGTATAATGCAATTTTTGTTCCACATTTAATTTATTGTGTTGAAGTTTGGGGAAAGGCGTGTAAAACCATCACGAAGCCTATTTTTATTTTACAAAAAAGAGCTGTTAGAATAATTACGAGAAAGCCTTACTGTCATCCGTCGAATGTATTGTTTCAACAACTCAAGTTGCTAAAGTTTTATGATTTAGTTGATTACAACATTTTGTTGGTGATGTATAGAGCGCATAATAATGTACTGCCTTCAAATGTTCAAATTAATTTTGTAAAGAGGACGAGCAGCTACAATCTTAAGGGAACTGAGATTTTTGCTAAACCTCAGTATAGAACAAGCTTAAAGGGACGGTCTGTTTCAATACAGGGAGTTGATTTGTGGAATGGTTTAGGAAATGAAGTTAAATCTGCTAAGTCAGTGCTTGTGTTTAAAAAAATGATCAAAACTAAATTGTTAACAAAATACTAAAAATTTCTTTTTTTAAGTATTACTTGAGTTTTTTGTACATGAAAATGTTAAAATTGAAATGAGTTTTTCTTTTGGATCAATTGCTTAGTGTTACTATTGTTGGAGTGAATTGTTTGTATTTGATTTTGTTTTGTTTTTTGAAAAAAAGGGGCAGGTATAATAAGATTTTTTCTTCTTCCTGCCTCCTTTCATTTTATGTTTTTTTTTTCTCTTGTTTTAAATATTTCATGAAAGAAGATTTTTCCTTTTAACAAATGTAAAATGAATAAATAAATAAATAAAATAAAAATAAAATAAAATAAGAAGAAAAATCTCAGAACATTTTGAGACTGCAGAAGATACAGGGGAATATCAAAAACAATGGGAGCTTTTAAAATATGAGCTGAGAAGATTGTTTATAGAAACAAGTTCTAAACTAAAAAAGGAAAAGAAATCAGATGAAAGTAATCTGATAGCCAAATTAATCTCGCTATCATCCATATTGCCTGAAAATCTATCTGAACAACAGCAAGCAGATCTCCTAACTGCACAACTAAAACTTGATCAATTATATATCAATAAAGCTAAAGGTGCATTTGTACGTTCAAGAGCGAAATGGTTAGAGGAGGGTGAGCAAAATTCTAGCTATTTTTTTAAGTTAGAAAAACAAAGGCAAAATAAAAATAGTATAAATAGACTCTCTTCAAATGGTGATATCATAGAAGATCCAAAAGAACTGAATTGAAAAAGAATTGAAAAAGACTTCTGGACAGAAGTCGAAACGTTTTCTGTTACAAATAAAGTCCAGTTGATCCTGAATTGAACGCCTTTTTGATTTATCATGTCCTGGATGACTGAGAATCTTCACCAGCATCCAAAAGAACTATCTAAAATGTGTGAGAACTTCTATAAAAAACTATATACCTCAACCATTTCACCTGCTCATATGAATGATTTCTTTAACAATCTAGGTAATATTAAGACAATTGGAGATTTCAAAAAATCAATTTGTGACTCTCCCATTACGCTTACAGAAATCTCAGAGGCTATTAAAAAACTTAAATTAAATAAATCTCCAGGTACTGATGGGCTAACTTCTGAATTTTACAAACTATTCACGGAAGAACTTGCTCCCTTTTTGCTGAATGTTTTTAGAGAAAGTATAGATAAAGAACAATTACCGTCCACTCTATGCCAAGGCTTAATTACACTCATCCCAAAACCACAAAAAGATGTATTAGTTTTAGACAACTGGCGCCCCATTACATTATTAAATAATGATTATAAAATTTTAGCATTATGCTTAGCAAATAAATTGAAAAAAGTACTTCATGATGTTATTGGGGAAACTCAAAATGGTTTTATGGCGGGAAGACACATAATTGATAATATAAGGCTTATCTTAGATTTATTAGACTACGCAGACTTAATATCAGAAAATAGTTTTGTTCTCTTTCTTGACTTCCATAAAGCGTTTGACTCACTGGAACATGATTTTTTATTTAAAACTTTGGATCTGTTCGGTTTTGGTGAGCACTTTAAGAAATCAGTACGCACCCTTTATGCTGGAGGCAATAGCTCAATTAAACTAGCTCATGGAACCTCTGGCAGATTTAATGTTGAGCGTGGAATTAGACAAGGTTGTCCAATTTCTCCATTTTTGTTTCTTCTTCCTATGGAGATTTTAGCACATTTCATTAAAAACAGCTGCATAAAAGGTATTCAGATTGCTGGTAGAGAAATATGTCTGAGCCAACTGGCAGATGACACAACTCTATTTCTAAAAGATTGCTCTCAAGTAAAGTGTGCTGTTGAGCTGCTTGGTGAATTTTCTGCAGCCTCAGGTCTCAACCTTAATTTATCTAAATGTGAGTTACTCCCTATTAAAACATGTCATGACACAGAGATCTCAGGAATCCCAGTAAAACACAAAGTTAAATATCTTGGTATCTATATTATAAAAGAGGAGGACCAAAGATTAAGTGATAACTTTAATCCCCTTGTTACTGTAATTCAAAAAAAATTCAATTTATGGGTACAGAGAGATTTATCCATCTCCGGTCGTGTATTACTTTCTAAGGCTGAAGGTCTCTCCAGTTTGGTTTATGCGACTTCTGCCTTGGAGGTTCCCAAGGACATCATTTCAAAAGTGGATAAAACATTGTTTGATTTTATTTGGAAAAAAAAGGTTCATCTAATCCGAAAAAATGTTATGATAAATAAGCTGTGCTCTGGTGGGTTTAATGTATTAGACTTACAGACTCTAAACTCCTCCTTTAAAATTAAATGGATCAAAAGATATCTCTTAAATCCAAACTCTTTGTGGAACTTCATTTCAACACATGTATTTGAAGCATTGGGTGGTCTATCTTTTATTTTAAGGTGTAATTACAACATTGACAAAATTCCGATCAAACTCTCCAATTTCCACAAACAGCTGTTTTTGTGCTGGACTCTGGTTCACAAACACAATTTCTCTCCACACAAATACTATATTTGGAATAACAAAGACATTTGTTTTAAACATAAATCTATTTTCTTTAAAAATTGGTTTGACAGAGGAATAGTTCATGTACATCAGTTATTCAACAAAGACGGCAACACTTACTCTTACAGTGAATTTTTAACTACGTATAACTTTCCAGTACTACCAAAAGAATTTGCAATTGTCTTTGATGCAATTCCATCTGGTGTAAAAATGTTGATGTCAAATCCTGTACACAACAGCACAAACTATTTAACTGAAGAATTATTCATTGGTAACTCTGACCCTTTTTTAAGTGAAAAAACAAATAACAAATGTATTAGAGAATTAATAATTAGAGAATGTATTAGTAAACCTGCTTCTATATTCTTCTGGGATAATTTATTTAATGATATCTGTTGGAAAGATGTTTGGTTGTTACCTAGAAAATACTTTATAACTAATAAGATTCGAGAAGTATCCCTAAAGATTCTGCATAAATGTTATCCTGTAAACTATATAATCTCCAAGTACCGTCCAAACGTAGACCCAATGTGTTCACTCTGCCACAGCTCTGAGGAGACCATCATCCATCTCTTCTGGGACTGTTCTCATACTCAGGTGTTCTGGAAAGACATTTTCATGTATGTAAATAGAAAGTTAGAAATTGACCTACCATTTGACGCTAAAATTATACTGTTTGGTTTCTTTTGTCCAAATATTTCAAGTGAGAAAGTTTTTGTTGTAAATTTAATACTACTCTTAGCCAAATTTTACATCCACAGTTGTAAATTCTCCTTGCTAAAACCTAGATTTATAGTGTTTTCTAATTATATTTCCTCTTACTTAGCTACTTTAAAGTACTGTACTAATGCCAAAGCTTTAAAAACTAAAACAATCTGTAACGAATTTCTGTTGTAAGCTGCCCAAAACACGTTTTTGTTTTTGTTTATGTGCCTTTATTCTCTTTTGTGTTATGCATGCCTTAAGTCTCGAGCCATGTTTGACATTGTAAGTTTTTTTTGTACTTGTTTCTTTTATAAAAAAAATAAAAATAAAAATAAAAATATTAATACGCATTAATGTCTGGTGGCAACTAATGAGCCCCCCCTTCTTGTTTTGTTTCATGGCGGATAACCACCACCGAGCTGAAGTGTGGACAGGAGATTTAAAAAAAATCTAATTCTGTAAAATTAATTTAATAACTCAACTAAATTCTGTCTATTAAGTTTGTATTTTCAAGGAAATAATAACTTGATCTTTAACTTTACTGATATAACTACTAAAAACATCCCTAATTGTAAATTTAATAATACAGTAATTTTATTTCTTTCTTTTTAGAAATGCATTCTTTGTTTCATACCCTGGACATTCCATAAAGACATGTTGAACCGTTTCAGGGAAATTACTGGTGCACATGTCACAAAAAAGTCCTGTTGCACGCTTTCCAATTATTTTAAGAGATTTATTAAAGCTGGGGTATGTAAGATTGTAATGTAGTCTGTAACTTTTCAAACAATATATATTTTAACATATTTCTTCACTCTGTCACTAGATTGATGTTAGAGAGGTAATCTCTGAAAAAAAAACAAAAAAATATTGTCCCCTTGCTTCTCCAGGTGGTAAATAAGCATTTCTAAAAAGAAAAAGTGACCCGCCATTTTCCAGCCAATAAAAACAAAGTTTGTAACCAGCCAATAAAAACCGAGCTTGAATTTGAATCAGCCAATAAAAACAGAGCTTGAATTCAAATTTCAACAGACCACAAGGGGGCAGAGCCATATATGGCTCTGAGGGGGAGGGATCAGAATGCTTTGCTTGTTGAAATTTTTTCTAAGTGCTACTGTTCTATAGAAACTGCAGACTGAACCTTTAAGGTCTGTGTGTCCTAATGCGAGTAAGTTCCTGTGTCTAAAAATGAAATAAAGTATTTAGGTATGTTGATTACTAAGTGTGAAGCTACTAGTGTAAGAAAAAAATTACAAGACAACATTGATAAATGTGGCAAAACATTAAATAATTGGCTTCAGAGAGATTTGACGTTGTTTGGTAGAACATTATTAACAAAAACTGAATCCTTATCCAGGTTGACGTATCCTGCATATTCATTAGCCATCCCCCCAAATCTCATTAAACAGATTAACAAAATAAATTTTAACTTTATTTGGAAAAACAAACACCATTACATTAGAAAAAGTGATTTGCTAAAAAATTATGAGGAAGGTGGTATTAAGGCAATTGATTTTGAAATCATGAATGGTACTTTAAAAATTAGATGGCTTCAGTCCCTTCTAAAAAACGGTGATCTTATTTGGTTTGCTATACCGTCATTCATATTTCAGAAAGTAGGAGGTATTGAGTTGTTATTGAAATGTGATTTTGAATTATCTAAACTCCCCCTACAGCTCTCTGCTTTCCATAAACAGGTTTTGTTACAGTGGAAGTTGATGTTCAAACACAATTTCAGCCCTCATAATGTCCCACTATGGAACAACAGAGCAATTCTATGGAGTAGAAAATCTATATTCATAAAAGATTGGTGGAATAAACAAATATGGTCAATCACTCAATTACTAGATGGAAATGGTGAAATTTTAAGTTTGGAGGAATTTAACAGGAAATATGGAATTGTTTGTTCATTAACATTTTATAAGAAAGTATTACGTAGCATCCCTGATGTCCTTTTTCAGTCAATTAAAAACAATTTATCTCATCCCTATATTCCAAGACTCCATAAGATTCAAATTGAGTATGTGGATATTAGGGAAAGTAAATGCAACAACAGGTTTTTAAACCAATATTCAATAAATAACATGTACCCAGGAAGAACAAAAAGCACAGCTCTATTACAAACTTTTAACAATTCTACAAGAGTCAAAATAAGAACAAATTATTTGAGATTTCCGATTCCTCCTAAACTTAAAGAACTACATTTTAAATTTATAAATAACATATATCCTTCAAACCAATTCTTAAAAGAGAGATTTAATTTTAATGTAGAAAATTGTGGTTTTTGTAAGACTCAATTGGAAACAACTAAACATTTGTTTTATGAATGTGAAGAAGTATTGAACTTGTGGAAACAACTTCACAACTTTCTGTCTGCTAAGGGAATAAACTTGGATTTTGTTTCCTTAGAAAATATTCAATTTGGTTTATTCATTAAAGATAAGAACTTAGAATTTATTGTAAATGTTCTGATTATTGTAACAAAATACTATATCCATAAATGTCGATACGCAAAATGCTCCCTTTCTATCAGTGCTCTAAAAAATGATATTTCTTTTTTCAAAAGTTGTCTAAAAAAGATGCAGAATGAAAATGCAGTAAAATTATATGAGTTAATGGAAGTTTTTTAGTTTCTAGCCCCCTGATTTGTATTTTTTTTTTATTTATTGTTATTTTTTCTATTTTTCATCTTTTAATTCCCTTATTTTTTATTTTTAGTTCTTTTTTTTATTCTGTGAAGGACTTATTTTAAGTATTATTGAGACTTTTCTTGAACCTTTGCAATCAGTATGTATTATAGTCTTTAGGAGATGTGATTCTTGTATGAGATATTGATGGTGTTTTTGACATGTTATTGTGAGTTTTGTCATTGTTATTGTTACTTTTGTTTAACACTAATAAAAAAAAAAAAAAGTTCCTGTGTCTTCCTGCTTTCCTTGTATATTTTAACTTTTTATGAATGTTGTGTAAATGTCTTCCTGTATCAGTAATGTCCCAGTTTTCCTGTCATATTTTCTTTATATATTTCTTCATTTATAATTTAACGTTCAACTTTATATAAACGTTCTATAATTTTCATCACTTCTTCCAGACCGGCGTCACACAGCTCTGCTTTTTCTAACTCATGGGGCGGGTGCAGCGGACTATTCAGCCAATCATGGTCGTTGTTCTGCATATACGTCACTCTTAGGTCACATTTAGAAAAGCACGATTGGCTGGAATTTCAAGATGCATTCAGGGTTCACAAAAAAACTCAGACAGACAGTTGCGACAGGCTGATGGAAACCGATCACAACTACACGTTCACAGAATGGTCAAATTATCGTATTTTTGGCCTTTTTCGGGATTATTGATCGTACATCGTACAGAGGGCAAAATTATCGTACAAATACGATAATTATCGTACATCTGGCAACACTGTTCTGGTGGTTTTATTTTTTTTCCTTCTTCTTCTTCTTTTGGTTTATTGGCGGATTGCAAACATCGTTTAGATGCATACTGCCACCTACTGACCAAGAGTGTGTAGCTCATGGCATCCTTTCCTTATAAGTGTACTGTACACTACAGCATTCTATTTTTAATATTGATGTTTTGTAAATATTTAAACAATGCTTTTCTAATATTTATTTTATCCCTTAAAGACCGTGTAAAGTGAATTTCAACATTTTCTTCAATAAACATTATAAATGTCATAATTGTAATCTTGTAAATGAGTAAAAAGTCTCAAAATTGTAGCTCAATTAATTTTGGAGTTATAGAGCAAACTGTGTATAAAGATATTTCTGTTTCAGGATTTTTTAGGCGTGTTTTAAATGTGACCGCGTTTCGTCACGCGGTCTTCTTAAGTATAGCCCCACCCCCTGCAGCTCCAGCCGTATAAATTCGCCTCGGTGGAGCCGTTCACTCGCGAATCGCAGATAGCATCAGATAGCAATAGCATAGATATTTTGTTCATTGTTAGCTAGCTAATCAATTATGCCTCGTTCGTGCATCTTCCCTGGATGTCGCAATGGTCAGGGCACCCGTACAAATCATAACGTGTTTTTATACCACGTGGTTTTATACCGAGTATCTGTAATGCCTGGATAGGTCAATGGATAAAGCGTTTGCCTTCCGTCCCAAACCTTATGGGTTCAATTCCCGCATGGTACAACTTTTTTTTTTTTTTTTTATTCATTCCAGATTAAAAACACACAAGAAAACTATTTACAAAAACAGCGTAACTCTTGGAAAAAGTAGCTGCTGTTACAGACAGAACTCAGATAAAAACAGAGCAGGTTTACTGGCTCTGCTGTCTGCCTCTCCACACACAGCTCAGCTGCAGGCCGCAGTACTGCGCTGAAACCACGCCCCCACAGTTTCAGACCAAGGGAAAATTATGTTTTTTCATGATTTTTGAGACTTAATTTCATAAGGAAAACAATGTTTTTAATCAGTCAGATTTATATGGGTGATTAATAACACATATTTATGCCATGTGACAAACTAAAAACACATTTAAAGGGGACCACACATGCAAAATTCACTTTTTAATGTTTTTTTACTCAACTTTGGCTATGTACTTCATAAAAAAACAGTCCTAAGGCCAAAGAAATGCACCCAGTGGTTTATTTACTCTAAGTAGATTTATTTGTCTGTGATAAAAACGGTTCGCTTTAAAATACTCTCGCATGTTACGTCACAAGCGAGAGAGGACAACCCACCCCAACCTGAGTCCAGCCCCTCACCTAGCAACCCCTGGTTAGGCTCAACCCACTTCTGTATTAAACACATGACTGTTGTTTTTCATGATTTCATCTCATCTTTTGTTTATATGTTCTTAATTTCATGTGTACAGCACTTTGTTGCAGCTGTGTTTTTTTAAATGGCTTTATAAATAAAGTATAATTGTTATTTTTATGTTTTAGTTCAATTTTTAGTGTATTTGCGATCGCTCCCAACGCGCAGCCGGCAAAAATTAAACGAGCGGACCCCCGGCGTAGGGACCTGCGGCAACGGGACCCTCTTCTGGCGCGATGGAGCGGAGCTTCAACTGTACAGCCTCGCTGCTGCCTCGCAGCAGCCTCGCAGCAGCGAGGACCTTCTCCTTACGGATTAATTTACGGGAGACACTTGGTGAACTTTGTGTTGTCTTGACTGGAACAGCGATAACTCCCAAAATCTCCGCGTGCAACGAGCGGAGCTGGCGAACACCGGAAGAGGAACAAGCTAACATTAGCTTCGGATTCGGGTGGTCTAATGCTAAAAGGAGCAGCAAATTGCGGCGCGCTCAGACGGGTTTCGGTAAGTTATCTTAAGCTAGCACTAACAGTAAGTCAAATGAGTAATAAAAAAAGAGCTAATTTTAAAACAACAACACATTACAGATACTGGCTGTTACAGAGGGCGTAAACAGATCGTTGAAGGGCGTGGACTTCAGAACTTGTATCAGAAACCGGTCGTTCAAAACGAAAGTTAAAAATGGCAGAATTAAAAAGGGTATAATTAATTATCTAAGAATTATTTTGTGTATTAAAATGAATTAATATTGTCAAGATAGCACACAGAAATAACATTTTTTTTAAAAAATACTTACATGTGGTCCCCTTTAATTTCACTTTACACAGTCTTTAAATTTGCTGAATTATTGTGTTGAAGTCTTATTTTTTTTTGTAGAGGTCTTAATTTTGTGCGCCGTCAACGATGATGCATCACGTTATGCGCAGTGATGGCATAGTTGCATTGAAAAAGTAACTTAGTTAAGTTACTGATTAGTCCTTGAAGCTGTCACATATTTTCTTAGCTCTCGTTTCCAGTCCAGTCCTTCAGCTTGTGCAATTCTGATCCTCTTCATCAGTGATGCGTTCTGACGTTCAACTTCGCCGTTGGCTTGAGCCCATTTTGGTGTTGTCCTTACATGTTTTATTCCATTGTTCTCACAGTATTCTTTGAATAATTCAGATTTGAACTGTGGACCATTGTCAGATCTAATGGAAACTGGTAGACCATGTCTACTAAACATACTGTCTTTGAATAATTCAGATTTGAACTGTGGACCATTGTCAGATCTAATGGAAACTGGTAGACCATGTCTACTAAACATACTGTCTTTGAATAATTCAGATTTGAACTGTGGACCATTGTCAGATCTAATGGAAACTGGTAGACCATGTCTACTAAACATACTGTCAATAGAGTCAATGACTTTCTCAGCAGTTGTAGATGTCAACACATCATATTCATAGTAACGGCTGTAATAGTCTATTAGCACAAGAATGGAGTGATTTGAAGATAATGGTCCCAGTAAGTCTACTGCCACATCTTGCCACGGTCCATCCGGTAAAAGTGTGCTTCTCACTGGTTCTGGTGGATCAGGTCTGGCTACAATTTGACAACCATGACATGTTTTGCAATATTTTTCTGTTGCTTTGTCCATGCCAGGCCACCATACTTTTGTCCTGAGACGTTGCTTTGTCCCAACAATTCCTAAATGTCCTTCATGTGCCAACATAATTGCTTTAGCTCGGAGCTTTTCTGGCATCACAATGCGTGTTCCTCTTAAAATTATGTATCCCACCACACACAGTTCATTAGCAATGGGTGCATATGCTTTGCATTTTTCAAAATGTCCATTTTCAACTGCTTTTCGCACCTCAGTTAGCTCTGAATCTGTAGCAGATGCCTCCTCAACCTGTCTCACATACTCCTCAGACTCATGTATGTGTGTGTCTTGTGTTATCTTATCTGCTAACAGTCTTGATAGTGAGTCAGCAGTATTTAGTTTCCCATCAACACCTGCAGCATTTCTTGGTTCTCTTATCTCTGCTACAGCCCTCACTCTTTCTTTTGTGAGTTTGCTTTGTTTGGTGTTTTCCTATTCCTTTAAATGCATCTGGGTACTGTTCTTGCAGAATGTTTTTTGATTCTGAGACCGTTGCCACATTTTCTCCTATTTTTAACACTCCAAGTTTTACAGCAGTCTTTTTTCCCAGGAGTGGTTCACCATTGCCTCTTATGACAATAAACTCTGTTTCTTCTCTCCTGTTGCCAATTTTCACTTCACACCTGAATGCACCTTTAATGTTTAAAGCTTGTGTTGAAGAATAAGCATACAGCTTTCTCTGCTCTTTAGGTACATATGAATAACATTTTATCTTTTCAGCTTTAAGTTTTTCCCATATATTTTCTCCCATTATATTACTTGTAGCACCAGAGTCAATCAACATTTTTAGCTCGACTCCCCCCACAGAAAATAACAGTTTATCAGGTACATTGTCCTCCTTCACAATAAAAGCATATTCATCCATCATATTCACATTTTGGTTCTTTTGCCTTTTTGTGCGGCACATTTTTGAAAAGTGGTCCTTACCAGTACATTTGTGACATGTTTGTCCTCGTGCTGGGCATTTTGGATCTTTTCCCATGTGATCTGTGAATCCACATCTGTAACACTGTCTTTCTGTTTTATTTTCCTCCTTCACATTTTCTTTTGATTTCCAGTATTTTCCTTTCTTTGTTGTTGCAATCCTGTTGACCGCGTCCTCCATCTTCTTTTCCTCGGTGACGCTCATCGCCGCCAGCTGCTCCTCCACGCGTTCACACTGCGAAGCCACCTCCAGTGTACGAGCCAGTGTCAAGCCGGGACCCTCCTCCAGTAACTTTCTTCGCACGTATTCAGATGTGCATTTGCTCAAAACCGCATCTCTTATTTGGTTATCATTATCACCACGAAAGTCACAGTCTTGAAGGGATTTCTCATGAGGTGTTCGAATGACCAGTCTCTCTTAGGAAAATGATGAAGATTTATTGACAGAAACACAGGTTTACAGGTTAACAGAGTTACATCATGAATAAGCAATTCTTTGTGCACATAGAATTGTGAGCATTTTGACAGACCTGTCCTAGGCGAGGTTCCTCAAAAAGTGCTGAAGATATCTGAAATGTTTTGGAGTATGAAGATGCAGCTTTGGGCTTCTCTGGTCTCTGATTGGCTTAAAGCATTGATAAGGAGTCCTGCAGCTCTCCTGTTTATCTGTTTTACGACCTTGGAGATTTATGGCTGGTGCAAAAGTCTCTAGAAACTGTGTTCTTTGTTCTGCTTATCTGCTCAGTTCTTCTCAGTAAGAGAGTTTTAGAAATGTACCATTAGATGTGTCCTGTGTGCGATATTAATGTAAATTAATGTCCAGATCCTAGTATGTGTGTGGTTCATAAGTACTACTTATTTAGTAGTGTGATTCATTAGTTGTTTGTGTGTCTGTGTGCTCTGATCTCCTCAGAAGGCCAAGAGAAGCACAAAGGGCATCTGCCCGCTTAGCATGTTATCTGCATCTGAACATCCTGTTTGTTAGATCTAAAAGTATGTCTTATAATGTTGTCTAATTGCATAAACATATGTAAAACAGTTGTGAATACCTTGATTATAGAGCACCCGTGTATTAATCATATACAGTAGTGTATTCGATTCAAATGAGATTACCATATAGAACTTCTAAACGTGTGTATTTCTCTTCACTCCCTCTCTCGACCGATCAAAGATCGGTCGAAACCAACCGCTGAACTCCAGGTGGGCCCCCTGAAGAGGACCCCAACCCCAACACCACACCAAATAAAATCACCCAAAAACAAAAAATCAACCAAATCTAATGCAACCTCCATCTGACTCCAAAGTTAATCAATAACCCCAACACCAAAACAATAACCACAATCCACAAACCACTCCATCAAGACACAAGAGGGTAAATGTAATCATCCCTTTAACCCCATCCTTGGAGAGCTCTGCCTGACCCCCATCAACTCCACAGGTATCTGGACTCGGCCAAATACCTGTGAACCCTCTCATCCGGCAGAGAACTGCGTCTCTGACTCCAAAATCAACCCTCTAGATCAACAATCAAACACACCATTCACCTCCCAAACTGACCCCATTATTAATCAACTAATCTATCTAAGAATAAAACCCCTGCCAGTATCTATACCAGCCTAATCTACGAAATCATAATATAATCATCACTGCGACGCCATCATCCCACCTCAAAACAAAAATGAAACATGAAACACACCGGAAAACAACAAGACATCATAGAATTAATGTGATTATCCCAAAAGCAACACCTCTCCATTCCATCACCAAACATCCCCCGCCACTACAGGTATCTGTTCTCTGCCAAATACAGGTGAGTTTGTGCGGCAGGCGATGGCCTGCACCCCGCCTGCACCAGGGGAAACGCCGTCCCATAATCCTCCACCTCCCTGGAAGCAATCATCTTCGAGATCTTTGCCCGTGCACAAGGTGTAACACACCCCATAAATAGGCAGAACAGAACCAGAATCGCTAGTGGCAAGGCCAAGAGCTTGACCAACACCTGTTGCCATGACCCTCTCGTGAACCAAGACAGTGCATGCCACAGCCCTGTGTGCGCCTCCTCCGTCTGATGCTCCTGAAGCTCTCTCAGATGGCGCAGGGCCGCTGTCACCCTGACCTGCGGATCTGCAACAGACGCATCAGGTATAAAGGTACAGCAGGTGTTATTATCAATCATCTCACACACTCCATTAACAGATGCCTTAAACAAATCCAGCAGCAATCTATGATGTAAAGACACAACATACATGGCCCACCGCTCTGCAGAGGTGGTCCCTAACGTCTGCACCGACTCATAAATGAACATCCCAAATTGGTAATCTAAAGCTTCCATGTGTAACAGGTGGTCCCCGACCTTCGATCCCGGGAAGAAGCTACGCTTCCATTCCACTGGGACCTCTGAACCCCAAGAAGACTCGAGCTGACTGACGTCAGAAGTCTTTGACCGTCCCACATAGTGAGAACCGTTACTCAAAGACACCAGGT
>JBBPBX010039450.1:10107-29883 GCA_038048925.1 Garcialebias charrua
TATATATATACATATATATGTACACATACATACATATACACATACATGCCTATTATATATATATATGTGTGTGTACTGTACATATATATACACAATTATGTGTACATATATATGTATATACATACATATGTGTGTGTATATATATATATATATATATATATATATATATATATACACTTATATGTGTGTATATACTGTATATATACACATATATATAGACATGCATACATATATACACATATACGTTACATACGTATATATATTTATACATATACACACATATATACAGTATATATACATGTATATATTTTTATATATACAGTACTGTATATACACACATTGATGATGGTGGAGTACACTACTTTGGACAAGTGGCATGTGTCCTAAAAAATCTGCGCTCCTCCATTGTCCCAGTTGATCAACAAGTGTGTTCCAAACTCTAAAACATTTGTAATATACTGTAAACTTAACAATATGTAATCAATCAATTCCAATCAAAATATCAAAGCATCTTTATTTGAATACTGTAACTGTTAACATGTCAATGAAATTTTAACAGTTTAAAAAAAAGACTGGTGTTATTTGTAGTTGCGGGTGAAAAAGAAAATTGTGGATTGGATTTCCTGGAAGACTGAATCTCCGCCCTCCGACCTAGGAATACGCCCGCTGACCAATCAGTGACCACACTGTGCTGATGTCATAACTGGACCCTAGAAGAACCAGACCTATGTACCCGAGTGAGGCAGGCACCAAAATAGGTCTGGTTTCACGTGAACAGGCCCCTGTGGGTACACTCCATAACTAGTTAAAAGGGCATAACAGAGCAGCATTTTCCACTGAAACACTTCACCCTCCAACCCTCTAGTGGGAGTCTCCTTCCGCTTTAAGGAGAGCCGACACAAAATGGCGACCAGTTTCCTCTGTGGCTTTGACCAGAGGGTCTTGCAGTAAAATCACACAACACAGAGTTCTCTTCATAGATCAGAGAGCAGGTTTAATCCTTTTTATTTTTGTTGTTCAAATGCACTCTCTAAAGCTGACTATTGAACTTTCCACAAAAAATAAATAAATAAAATAAACTTTGGACAGAACACAGCATTTTGCGCATGCGTCCGAATAAGAGTACGGCAAGCCGGCCATAGTTAGCTTGGAGCTTCATTACTTAGCTCTTGAAGAAAATACCTTAACACCACTTACCCACTGTTTTCAACTTTTAAAAAGTAACAATTAAATCTGTCAATTCTGATTTTACATCAGACACAGTATTACTGGGGTTAGCCGGTAGAAGACAGATCTATCATAGGCTAAATGTCTATCATTTCTACCATGTACCGTATATATTGCGCATTCCTAGTGTGGACCTTTCCAAACTAAGCCCAGTCAACTAAATTTACCTCAAGTGGACTCCATTTAAGTTGTAGAAACGTCTCCAGGATGATCAGTGGAAACAGCATCTGAGCTCAGTTTAGATCTTCATGACAAAGGCTGTGCATACTTGTGTTTTCTTAGTTTTCTATTTTTAATAAAATCTAAAGTTACCTTTAATGTAGGGATGCACGACCCACATTTTCTTTCTTCCGATCCCGATACTTGACTCCGTGTATCGGCTGATACCGATCCAGTTCCGATGTCGTCGTCGTTGTCGTCACTGATTTTACATGAGGCTGTAATAATGAATTTCTTGAGCGGAGAGCATGTGTGTTAAATCATATTCTGTGACTACAGTCTTTACATTGTGTGAGTTAAATCCAATGAAGACATTCTGAGCCTCACAACAGGAAACGCCCAAACTTTAATAGCACACAAGAGGCAGGTCTATATTACAGACGTCCATCTCACTCATGGTGTGGCCGGAACACTAACATACCTCTAAGCATTATGGGAAAGACAACACAGTCCACTCTCCGTATATATTCACTGATAAAATGTTGGAAAAGAGTTTTAATAAGTTTTTTTGTGTGTGTGGAGACTTCAATATTGATCTGGGAACTAAAACAAGATTCAAATAACATCAGCACATTTATAAATTCAATGTATATTTTAAATCTGTATCTGTTGATCAAAGCCAACAAGAATTACAACTCATAGTGCCACAATCAAAAAGGAAACTTAAAAACTGTGGACTGTGTTGTCTTTCCCATAATGCTTAGTGGTATGTTAGTGTTCCGGCCGCACCATGAGTGAGATGGATGTCTGTGATATAGACCTGCCTCTTGTGTGCTATTAAAGTTTGGGTGTTACCTGTTGTGAGGTTCAGAATGTCTTCACTGGGTTTAACTTGCACAATGTTAAGACGGTAGTCACAGAATATGGTGTAACATGTGCACTCTGTACGCGCATCATGGATCGGAAATATCGGCAGGTTGGATCGGAAAATCCGATATGTAAATTATGCTGGTATCGAAGGCCGATACCGATACTGGATCGGATCGACCCCATCCCTACTTTAATGGGGTATTGTGTGTAGCATGTTGAGGAAACAGACTTAATACAATTTGGAAAACCGCTGTAGCATAAAATGTGCAAACAGTGAAGCAAATGTCACCTTGTTCAACAGAGCTGCTCTTTTCATCACATTTTATTCAGAACGAAGCTCCAACAAGAAGTTGTTGGTTAGACTTTGTTGTGTGTGACACACACACAGGTGAGGTTTTGTGTGACATCAGTGAAATGTTTCTCTCCTGGTCGAGGTGTTTCTGCGAGTGAGACGTTAACTCATGCCTCCTCCTCCAGAGCAGGACCGAAACGCTCGTACGAAACCTCAAGGCGGGACCTCAGGTCAGACCACAGGCATGGCACTGACACGCGTGTGTTTTGTTTTTTTTGGTTTCTTTGCGGTGCACAAAAAAAAAAAAAAAAAACTCAGAACAAAACTCACCTTTTACTCACCTTTCCAACAAATCAATCCATCTCTCTTATTTGTAAAAACATATTTAACACGAGCTAATGTAGTTTAATGTTGTGAATGTATGAAAAGTCTTTCTAAACAATTAAACAATCCCAGCTTGCTGTTTATTTATTTTTTGCAGTAACTGATTTCTTAATGTATTTATTTTGCGTACTGACGTTTCCACGAAGTTTAGGAAATGAAAACGGTTGCTCTGTATCTGTGCCTCTTGCTTTTGTTAAAGCTCATAAATCTTTATAGATTATATCTGCATTAAATTCACATTAAATCAGTTTTGCAGATGATTTTATTCAAAGCAACATAAAAGTAAACCAGTCGGTGACTCGTCAAGTTGAACCAAGGCGTCAGTGAAGAGGTGAAATGTAGAAAAATTTGCCTTGTTTGGATTTTGTCAAAAGAGGATTAATAAATACTTAAACATATTTTCTGGAGTATATGTTGCATCAGTCAAAAGCTTCATGACGAGGAAAAACTATATACTGTAAGTCGCTTTAGTGTATTAGTCACATTTATTATGTGTCACTGCTGACCCATTGAGTGTATGTGTTAATTAAATTGTCAAAACGGCTTCATTTCACCAGGAGTGCGCGGCTCCTATATCAATCAATCAATCAATCAATCAATCAATCAATCAATCAATCAATCAATCAATCAATCTTTATTTATAGAGCCCCTTTCAGCAGCCAGAAGGTGCACAAAGTGCTGAACAATACAGAAATAAAAACAAACAATAAAAACAAACAATAAAAAACAACAACAATAAAAAACAGCCAGTTAAAAATTAAAAACAATTTAGACCTAACAAGAATGTCAAAGAACCACTAGGCATTAAAAGCCTGCCTGAATAAGAAGGTTTTTAGATTAGATTTAAAAGACTCCATATGAGTGATGGAGCGCAAGTCCTGAGGTAGCTTATTCCAGAGACTGGGTGCAACGACAGAAAAGGCCCGGTCACCCCAACGTTTGTAGTTGGTCTTTGGAACAGACAGGAGAAGTGTATTTGATGATCTCAGTGTTCTCCTATATTCACGAACAGTTACAAGATCAGTCAAATACAGTGGGGCAAGACCATTAAGAGCTTTAAAAGTGAATAATAAAATTTTAAATTTAATTCTAAAATCAATTGGAAGCCAATGGAGAGAAAATAAAACAGGGGTAATGTGTTCACGTCTGGAGGTGTTGGTTAAAAGTCTAGCTGCAGCATTTTGGACCAATTGAAGGCGTTTAATGGAGGATTGGGAGATTCCCGCATATAGGGAATTGCAGTAGTCAAGCCTTGAGGTGATAAAAGCATGAATAGCCTTTTCTAAATCAAAACGATTTAAAAAAGGTTTAACTTTGTATAAAAGACGTAGTTGATAAAAACAGGCCTTGACTACAGACGCTATTTGTTTATCAAATTTTAAGTCCTTGTCAAATGTCACCCCCAAGTTTTTAATTTTTGGTCTGCATTTGGAAGTTAGAGCACCAAAGTTACAGGGAGCATCATCACCGAAGAAGATGCATTCTGTCTTTCCTTCGTTTAAAAACAAAAAATTACGGTGAAGCCACTGTTTAATGTCGGCAATACAATCAGCGTATGGGGTGAGAAGATTGCTGTTTTTGGGTTTCATTGGTAGATAAATTTGTACATCATCGGCATAGCAGTGAAAAGAAAAATTATGTCTGGCTATTACTGATCCAAGGGGCAGCATGTACAGTGAAAAGAGGAGAGGACCGAGAATAGAACCCTGCGGCACACCACAAGAGAGAACGGCAGTGGAGGAAGAAAGAGTGTCCAGCATGACAGAGAATGTTCTGTTGGTCAAGTAGGCAGTGAACCACTTGAGTGCTGTACCAGAAATTCCAACATAATGTTGAAGGCGAGATAGGACAGTGTGGTCTACTGTGTCAAATGCAGCTGTGAGGTCCAGCAACACCAGTGCAACGGGACACTTGGCATCCATGGACATGGAAATGTCATTATGGACTTTTAACAAGGCTGATTCGGTAGAATGACGGGATCTAAAACCAGACTGAAATGTTTCAAAAATACCATGATTTTCTAAAACATATCCGTCTTATATATCCATCCATCCACTGCGGCTGGAGCTGCTAGCTCCATCGTTCCTCCACCTGCATCCGCTGAGTGAAACGAGCACGCACGGAAGGTCTCACCGTTGCAGTTCTTAGAAATTTAAAGCGTCAGTCAAAAATTGCGTTATGATTATGGAAAAAATGAGTTGTGGAAAAAAATAAGTTGTAGAACTGACAAATCTATGCAAAAAAACCTGTGACTTGTACAACGGAAAATAAAGTATAATATAATCCTAGATGTTTTGGATCACTTCTCTAATGATGTTTTGGAGCAGAAAACTCTAAAATTTCTCTGCATTTCCTGTGAGCTAGCGAAGCTCTTTTCAACACCATCTAGATGTGTCAAGGCCCGGGGGCCAAATGTGGCCCTTGTTGACATCTTATCTGGCCCCCAAGATGATATGTGAAACATAAAATACTATCTCTTGAATTTTTTTCAGTAATCTTTGATTATGATGTTGAAAGCACAACAGAGAACATCAAATGAGACCAATCAAACTCTTGTTGAGGAACCTGCAACCAAGAAAAGATGTTTGGAATCTAGCTTAAGTTAATGTAGATTCTGAAACTGGCCCCTAGTTTGAAAAAGGTTTTAATTTTGGCCCCCTTTTGTAAGTGAGTTTGACACCCCTGATCTAGATAATCTAAACATCCAAAGATGGTTTAACGTTTCCTCTGCGATCACATCAAATCAGAATACATTAAAAAATAGGATTCAGACCCATTTTCCAGAGGTTTTCCTGATTAACACAAATCAGTCCATGTCTCTGGAACCGCTGCTCATAGGATGATCCAGGCTTCAAAATGCAGCTTCAGAACCCGGGAGTCTGAAAACGTTACTTTAGTTTGAGCAGATCAACTGGTCTGATGTGACGGCTCTTCTACGAAACCCTAAATGCTGAGCTTGTTGAAGGGACCAGAACACGTCAGAGACCTTGAAGTGTTTGTGAAAGTGCACGTGACCCAAGCGTCTGTTGAGAACCAGACGAGGTAATTCAACAGCTGAAGCACCGCTTCATGAACCCGTTATGGTGCATTCAGACCGAACAGCGTTTCAACTTCCAAAAAGCTCGTCACGCGCGCAAGTGGACGGCGGACGCACTTTGTGTCTAGACCTGAACGCCAGAACGTGAAACTGCTGCTGGGTGTGTGGGAGGAGCTTACCGGTATACCGAGTCAGCACTCCGCCAGGCGAGGAGCTTTTTATCTCTGTCCCTGTGGAGCAGACTTGACTAGTCGTGAAGGACTTGTCGCGAACACACAGCTACAATGAGTTTCTCTTCCATAGTCCATGACTCCGCGGGTTTTTTCTGTGTCCCACAAACAATACGTCACATAGTTGCGCAATCGTTTCCGCGTCACTGGTTTCCGCGTCGTCACATAGGGACTCTCCCCCTGACCCCCTCTCTTCTCCCCCCGACTCTCCCTGATTGGTTGACACACCAACCAATCAGGTAGAGTTGAGCGGCGTTTGAAAGTTTGAACGGCGAAATCTTCAGCATGGTGAATGCGTGGTTTGGAGGCTGAAGCCGGTTCACGTGCACGGAAAACGCTTTCCAGCACGCTCAACACGCACGCGACGTGACGCCCGACGCCAAGACGCGGCTGGAAGTGCGTCCCCCATCGACTTTGCATGTAAACTGGACGCTCCTGCCGTTGAAACGCTGTTAGGTCTGAATGCACCATTAGTCACCCGTTGATTCAGGTCAGTGTGTTGAAGTGGAGGAACTTGTAAAACATGCAGGATGGTGGACCAGGACTGGGCACTCCTGTTTATCATACTTCTGCAGACTGATAAAAACAGCTGGTTTAAGACAAAGAAAACAGTTAAACAGGTTTTTAAATCTAAAAACGCTGGTCACCTTTCGTCTTCACAGCTCTCACTCTTTAAAATAACTCGTGACTTTAAACCCTGATGCATGCTTGTGACTTCATGCTGCAGCGGGGACTTCTTTTAGGGTTTATCAACGTTTAATTTGAAGTAATTAACATTTCCTTTGTGTCTCTAACAGACGACAACAAGCGACCTCCTAAGACCCCAACGTTTGGAGACTTCCAGTCCCAGGGCAGGACCCAGGGGCCCCGAGGGGACCGGAGCAGAGGAAGGGACCGAGGACAGAAACAGAACTACAGGTGAGTCCGGGTTCTGCTGTGAGACAGAACCGAGCCTCGAACAATTTCTTCTTACGTTGAAAGAGTTTGAGGAGATCCTTGACTTAAAGTAGGCTTTTAAGATTTTTTAAATTTATTTTACTTAACGTTAAAAGAATAAGGACGAACTAATGCTTGTGGTCCATTTCTTAGGTTAGATCCTTCATAGTTTAAAAATGAGTTCAAATCAGTTTATTTAATGTAACTTTGCCTTGAAATGATTCAATGTTTTTAACTTAGTGACTTGTTTTATTTTTATCTCTTTGTGAGGGCAGGGTGAGTCCTGTGTAGTTTTTATCTCTCTGGGCTGCAACTGTTGGAGCAAAAATGGCAAGAAAAAGCTCAAATTTTAATTTGCAGATTTGATACGACTAAAGAGACGTTTTGTGGCCAAGGTGTGTAAAACAGAATCACAAACACTACAATAACCGTGTTTCCATCTATTTTCAATTCGATTTTTGAGCGAATTTTTGAAAATTCGCAAAAATGTAAATAAGAATTAATGCCAATCAGAAGTGTTTCCATCAACTGGCTTGAAGCGAATCCACCAGGCCACGCAAAGCGGCATTACGTCAGACATCAGCATTACATCAGCACCGGTCCTTATGGATCGGTCACAAATTGTCACCAATACCCAATCAAGAATTTTTTCCAGATATCTGTACTAATATTGGATTAGTGCATCTTTAAGAAATACAACTCTAGTACTCTAGAATAACAAAAACTTCACTGAGGAGGGTTTGAGTTGTTGCACAATTTAATTTTACTTATTTATGCTCGAAGGCGGCAAGCCTCTGTAGCTCGTGCCTGGAAATTGGGAACCTCTTTAAATATTTGGAGACTCCCTCCAGAACGTGATTTTCAGTTTGTGGCCAACAGTCGCAGCTCAGTGAGATACAACTTTTTATTCTTTAACAATGATTCTGAACCTTCTACTAATCTGGAATTATGACAGCATGCATGACTACTGCTGGGAGGGAGAAAAAGAGGAGGAGAAAAAGGACGAATCAAAAGAACTGAAGACCAAAACGCAGAAGAAGAAGAACAAGGAGGAGGAAAAACCCAAACTTCCAACACCAGAGAAGGTACAATTGGATTTAAACTGATAATAAAGGAGAAGCTGAATAAGATATGCAGACACAGTAATTAAATTAAAGTATAGTTCATGTACGGGCAGGTTATATTGACAAACGCACAGGGATTTTATAAGGTTTAGTCATGCAGCTCTGTTACATTTTGAGTTTTAAAGGGGACCACATATTCAAAATTCACTTTTTAATGTTTTTTTACTCAAATTTGGGTATTTACTTCATAAAGAAACAGTCCTAAGGCCAAAAAAATGCACCCAGTGGTTTATTTACTATAAGTATATTTATTTATCTTTGGTAGAAACACTCCGATTGCACTTCCTGCGGTTTGTGACGTCACAAACCGCAGCCACAACCCACACCAAACCTGAGTCCAGCCCCTCACCTAGCAACCCCTGGTGCGGCTCAACCCACTTCACTATAAAAGACGTCACGGTTGCCGAGCAGTTTAGGAACTGACCTGGCGGTCATTTATTTATTTATTCATTTATTTAGCCCCCGGGGGGGCTATGGGCTCAGCCCTGCTCCAGCCAGCAGCACATCTTGAGTAAAACCAGAATGTTTTATTACCTTGTTTGAATGAACTCTGTCTCGTTGAAACTGTGCACACACACTCTCGCGGTTTGGACTTGTTTCTTATATGATGGAGGACTGCTCTTAACACAACTGTCAGTTTGGTCGAGCGGTTAAGACACTTGAGCGGCACGCAGGAGACTAGAGTTCGCGTCCTGTCAACGGCATTGTTTTTTTTCCCCCTTTTTATTTAAAGCCTTTTGTTTCGGAGAAATCGGGGTGAAACTAGATATATACATCGACATAATAATACTTTATAATTGTTATTTTTACATTTTAGTTCAATTTTTAGTGTAATATCGCTCCCAACGCCGCGCGCAGCCGGCAGAAAACTGTGCACACACACACACACACGCGAGTAAGTGTGTGACACACTTACTCGCGGGACGACAGTCTTTACCATCAAGCACCACTGATCGATATATTTTCAGATTAGCAACTTATTTATTTTAAAGGGGACCACAGATGCAAAAATCACTTTTTAATGTTTTTTTTACTCAACTTTGGGTATTAACTTCATAAAAAAACAGTCCTTGTGCCAAAAAAATGCACCCAGTGGTTTATTTACTCTAAGTAGATTTATTTATTTTTGATAAATACACCAGGATTCACACTTCCTGCAGTTATTGACGTCACAGGCCGTAGCCAATCACCTCAAACCTGAGTCCAGCCCCTCACCTAGCAACCCCTGGTTAGGCTCAACCCACTTCTGTATTAAACACATGACTGTTGTTTTTCATGATTTCATCTCATCTTTTGTTTATATGTTCTTAATTTCATGTGTACAGCACTTTGTTGCAGCTGTGTTTTTTTAAATGGCTTTATAAATAAAGTATAATTGTTATTTTTATGTTTTAGTTCAATTTTTAGTGTATTTGCGATCGCTGCCAACGCGCAGCCGGCAAAAATTAAACGAGCGGACCCCCGGCTTAGGGACCGGTTGCGACGGGACCCTCTTCCGGCGCGATGGAGCGGAGCTTCAACTGTACAGCCTCATTTCAGCCTCGCAGCAGCCTCGCAGCAGCGAGGACCTTCTCCTTACAGATTAATTTACGGGAGACACTTGGTAAACTTTGTGTTGTCTTGACTGGAACAGCGATAACTCCCAAAATCTCCGCGTGCAACGAGCGGAGCTGGCGAAAACCGGAAGAGGAACAAGCTAACATTAGCTTCGGATTCGGCAGGTCTCATGCTAAAAGGAGCAGCTCATGGCGGCGCGCTCAGACGGGTTTCGGTAAGTTATCTTAAGCTAACACTAACAGTAAGTCAAATGAGTAATAAAAAAGGAGCTAATTTTAAAACAACAACACATTACAGATACTGGCTGTTACAGAGGGCGTGAACAGATCGTTGAAGGGCGTGGACTTCAAGAAACCGGTCGTTCAAAACGAAAGTTAAAAATGGCAGAATTAAAAAGGGTATAATTGATTATCTAAGAATTATTTTGTGTATTAAAATGAATTAATATTGTCAAGATAGCACACAGAAATAACATAAAAATTTTAAATACCTATATGTGGTCTCCTTTAAGAATACCTTTCACTTCATCAAAATCTAATCAAAACTTCAGCGTTCTAAATGTAGGTGGTTGTGATTGTTTCTTATACAATGAAAGACTGCTTTTTGCACAACTGCCCGGTTGGTCTAGAGGTAGTGAATTGGACTCGTTATCCGAAGGACACGGGTTCGCTTCTCGGTCGTGGCATCTTTTTTTTTTTTTTTTCCGGAGAGATCGGGCTGCAGTTAGCTGCTGGCTTTTGAGGACAGTGTGGGTCCGGTCCGGTCAGAGGTTAGGTTGCCTCATACGGATAAATTAACTGGAAACACTCTGTGAAGTTTGCGTTTGTCTGGATTGGATGTGCAACCGTGGACCAGCGCCGCATGCAACTAGCAGGAGCTACGCGGGCTGTTTGTTACCGAATGAGGAGGAAGAGCTCGGATTCGGGAGGGCATGATAAAAAGGAGCAGCTAATGGCGGCGCACACAAACAGCTTTCGGTAAGTTATTTTTTAAGCTAGCACTAACAGTAAGTCAAACAAGTAATAAAAAAAGGCTAATTTTAAAACAACAACAGATTTGAGATACTGGCAGTTACAGAGGGCGGAGACAGAGTTTTGACGGGCGTGCACTTCCGAGCTCATTATCATAAACAGCCTGTTTTGAACGGAAGTGAAATTTGGCAGAATTAGAAAGGGGATATTTTATTATCTAATCATTATTTTGTGTATAAAATTGACTGAAAATGGTCTGGATAGCACACAGATACATCACAAAAAATTATATATCCTACATTTGGTCCCCTTTAACACAATGAAACTAAGTAATGTGCCAACAGAAAAGTTCCTAACTGTCTGTCTGATTTTAATTTGAATTCTTGTCAACGTAGTTATTAAATCAGAGCTAATATCGATACAAATGTTTAATGTACTTTTATGATAATTTCAATAAAAGGTCTATTTTCTGGTGGACCAACATAAGTTGAAGTCTCTCGTGAAATTACATTTTTCCTAGTCACAGTTAAAGCAATTTAATACCGGAAAAAGGGTGAACTCGCGAATTGGTGAAAGGTTTGTGCAGATAAGACCTGCTCGGACCTTTCATCCAAAATATAGGTAAGTCAGTAAACTGACCAATAACTCCTATATTATTACAGAAGCATCTGTGTACAAACAATCAAAGCTGAGTAGCTCCTCTTTCTAAAATGTCTATGTTTTAGCATCATGTCACAACACCTTTAAAGCAAAAAGGCAGCTAAATGGGCAGCAACCAGTCTATTAGCTAAAGGTCTGTGACTTAAGGAACACAGTACAGTAAAAAGGAACAGGACTGTTAGGAAGACAAACCAAACAGAAAGCCTGTCTCCTGGCAGACTTAGGCGAGTGGGCCTGTCAGCCGTCATCGCGTGCCACTCTCCTCACTCGACACGGTGAAACTGAGGCAATGTACACTATAAAAAATTCACCAATGTTGTTTCTACTTGAAAAGGGAGCAGCGGAAAAGGGCAGGGGGTGGAGGAGAAATGTGCTGTCGTAGATTTATGGGAAGTCGCCCAAATGTTCTGGATGTCAGGTTTGCTTAAAGCCTCGGTACAAGGGTACGACAGGAGGAACAGCAGGGGGTGCATTAAATCTTCACACAAATGTACCCCTTACACTACATCAGTCTCCACAGCCAAAAAAAAAAAAGCTCTGCCAATTCGGCTGTATCCTCTAGAGCTTTTACCACGGGCGATGACTGCTTTAAAAAAGAAAAAGAAAAAATAAGCTGTTTCATATTTTCACTGCAAATGTTTGATAGTCATGTCATCATGTCAAAACACTTACAGCTGCTACTGTCAATCAGAATGCACATTTGAACCCAACAACAGTATAATTCATGACAACCTGGCTCTTTATGCCTTTCATTTATATCCCCACCAAAAAAAAAACGATTAGTTGCAAATACAGTATTAGAAATGTTGTGGAGAAGAAATGATAGAAAAACAGTTTATGCTAAGATTTTAAGAAATATTTCTCCTTAAAGCAAAGGTTTGGATTAACTGCACAAGTCTTAGGATATTATCCTAAATTGTAACTGAAGCCAGCCATAACCTTGCAACTCATTCACAAAGATACAAGTTTCATTTATATAAGAGTCAGGGGAAGAAAAAAAAAACAGAAAATAAATACTCTTAATTAAGACATTACCAGAGTCATTTATTTCCTTTCTGTGCACAGACAGCTTTGTCTTTGCCTCCACAAATATGGTGTGGAGTGTGGTATGAAAACACACCATTAGCCGCTGTAGCTACAGTGTTAGGCTTGAAACCTAACACAATAACGCCCAGTCCCTTCGTATCATCGTGAAAAGGTCACATCTGACAGCAGACTTAATGTAGCACATTCTGTAACACATTCCTTTTTTTTTTCTGATCTGCCGTGCAGGTTTTGGCATCTCAAGAAGAAGAAATAATGACTGACAACTGAATGAAGACATGGATGCGGTGGTGATACCTGATTGCGTGAAGAATGAAAGTAGCATTTCTCTAGGTAATACCTCTTACCCACGACCTTGCATGCCAAAGAACATGCACAGATTGTAGCCTCTGAAAGTATATGTGCTGTGGAGGATTGTAAGCTACTACCACACCAAATTTAGCTCAGTGTCTGTAAAATTATTTCAGTAACAAGCATTTTTGTGTTGGCTACCATTTTGGGCATTTGTTAAACCCAATTAATCAAACCAGAAAATGGTAAATTATGGGAAATATAAGGTATGGGAATAGAGTAGAGAGAGTCCAGGCAGGATGGGAAAAAAGTTTCAGGAGTGATTTGTGACAAAACCGTGGTAGCAAAGATTGAAAGAAAAGTTAGCAAAACAGTTGACGAGACCATCTGTGTTGTATGGTCTGGAGACAGAGACGTGGACAAAACGATAAGAGAAAGAATTGGAAGTAGCAGAAATGAAGATGATGAGGTTCTCCTTAGGAGTGGCAAGGATGGATAATATTAGGTATGGGATCATCAGAGGTACAGCACATGTTGAACAACTGGGAGATAAAGTTAGAGAGACCAGACTGAGATGGTTTGGACATGTCCAGAGGAGGGACAGTGGGTATATTGGTAGAAGGATGTTAGAAATACAGCTGCAAGGAAAAAGACAAAGAGAAGATGCATGGATGCAGTTAGAGGACATGGAGGTGGTTGGAAGAGGAGGAGGCGGCCGAGACGAGCTGGTCTGAGAAGCTCAGTGCTCACCTCCTTCTACAGGTGTGCAGTGGAGAGCCTGTGCTCCAGCATCAACGTGTGGCATGGAGGCTGCACAGATGCAGGAAGAAAAGCTTTGCAGAGAGTGGTGAAGGCTGCACAGAAGTCTGATGGAGTCAGTCTCCCCACCATCACAGACATCTACACCTCCAGATGCAGGAAGAGGGACACCTGCATCATGAAGGACCCCACTCACCCAGCACACACACTTTTTGCCCCGCTCCCCTCAGGAAGGAGGTTGAGGAGCATTAAGTGTAGAATCACTAGACTGAGGAACAGCTTCTACCCTGAGGCTGTTAGACTCATGAATCTCTAACCAGAATAATCACTGTGAGAAAAATCACATCATACTGCTGATTTGTTTCTTGCTGCTGTGTTCATTCGTGCTCATCTGCTCACACACACTCATGTTCATAATGCTGTTCGGCTTTTTTAATGCTATTAGTGCTTAGTGTATTTCTAGTTAACATTTTTCTTAGTTCATATCTTAGATCTTATTACTATTTTTTTCTTTTGCATTATATACTTTTGCTGGATGTAACTGGGACCTTGTGTACACAATTCCGTTCCACCAAATGTACCACATGTGGTGCGAATGACAACGAAAGAACCTTGAATCCTTGAACTCATGCTTGACAAACATGCAAAAAGACTAATCTACTTGAACTTCAACGTGTTTTTTCTTGTCCTAACCCATCAACAAACCCCATTGGTTTAGGGACAAGCAATGAGGCATCATCTCTGTCTCCTGTCTACACAGATGCATTTAAAACTCTCCACTTTGGACAGTTTATGAAATATGGCTTTTCTCCTCAAAACCTGCATGTTTTGAGCTGTAATTGTAACAAATGAGTGGTGCACCATTTTTTTTTTAAAACATCCAGAGTAGTGTAGAAAATCAGTCATTCAGGAAATGGTAGTCTAACTGAATAAAGCAACACAAATTGAAAAAGCTCCACAAATGAGAAGAAAAACATAATCATGAACAACAAAAAAACGAAATTGGGGTAAATTGATTCATTTTGTTAAAATTGAAACTTGTCAATTTAAAGGTTCAAAACAGACAATTTCAAAGCTTTTTACTGCATTGCTGTTTTATTTTTTCCCCTTGTCTATAAATTGGGCTCGTTTCATCTCTTCTTGTTACACTAGTTCTGTTGTTACTTCATGGCTTGATGATCTCCACAATGCCCAGTTAAATGTGCTTTTGTGCAAGCTAATAGAGATCCAGAGAGCGTATGAAAAAATGGATTAATATAAGAATCTCAATTTGCATTTTCTTAGACTAAAAAACATTTTTTCTCATTAGGTAACAGACTTGATGTGCACGTAGTTTAGCTCAATTTCTGATTATCGTTTGATGCTGTTGGAAACTCAAGATTTTTTCCCCCCCTTTGGTACTTACTTTAGACACCAAAACAGACCCTATCAAAACCTATAAAAAGTTAATATTTTCTTTATATGTCCTGCAACTAAGTGCTACAACAGAAGTACAAATAAAATCATTCAGCTTTGGGTCCATACGTATTTCAGCTCTGTTTTTAATAAAAGGGGGGTACAGGAGTTTGTTTTATGATTCACATTCTATGAAGCGGCACAAAAGATAAGCTAAGCACATAGTGAAATCTAATCAGAACCTCAATGTGTTTTTTTTTTTCTTTGTCTATGGAAATGACTAGCTCCTTATCGGTAGAGGAGGTTATTTGTGCAGATTCTCGCTGTGGCTTAGTGAAGGGACTCAATCACTGCTGCCCAGCGATAGGCCTCACTTTCGTCCGCTCCCTTTTCTCATCTTTTTATCTGAAGGAGCGGAAATGAAAGGATGGTATCTGGAACTCTCCGCGTCTTCGGTTCAGGAGACAGAGAGTGACGAACATTTTCTTTTAGGCTTTGGCTGTCAGATAAAAAATAACTTGGTTTATAAATCTGTGCTCAGAGAAATATGCTGGCATATGTTAGGAACCCTAGATGAGAACTGGCTTGACAAAAAGGAGCGTATTATGAGGTCATTTGTGTTGCGGCAGCTCTAGTTATAACTCAGTGATAATCAAGCTTTTGAACATTTAGCTCAACTTGATCGAGGCGCAGTTTGGGAATGTGTTCAGTCAATATCTTTCAGCAGAAACACAGCAGTCATTGGAACCCATTGTAAAAGTTAAACAACTTTTGTTAATGTTTGTGTGCAGATCCACACAATTCACGACACCTTTAATTGAACGCATGTCCTGATTTATAATCTGTGTCCAGATTAGCTATGGTTTCACAAAAATACCCACAATTTGGGAAGCCCATTCAGATTAAAACAACAATAAAACATGACATGTTAAAAACCGCAATGATTTAGCCTAAGTACGTTAGCTTTTTGGAGAGTGAGTCAGAGTCAGAGTCAGAGAGTCTTTATTGTCATTTGCACCGCATGTGGTACATTTGATGAAAACGAGATTATGTACACAGGGTCCCAGTTACATTCAACAACAAATGCAAGAGAGAAAAAAAGAAAAAGAACAGTAATAACATCTAGGATAACTAAGAAAAACATCAACTAGTAATACACTAAGCCCTAATGTAGTAGAAAAACATCATTATAAACAGCAGCACGAACATGAGTCTGTATGAGCAGATGGTCACAGATGAACACAGCAACAAGAAAAACAGATCAGCATCAGCATGATGTGATATTTTGCAGTGTTTATTCTTAAACACTGCAAAATCACCTCACTGAGAGTGAGGTAATGATACATGTAATTGTACACATATATTTCAGCAGAGGTCTTCTGGTTTGGGGTGCATGCACACTGACTAAACACAACGTTGTCTTCACATCCTTTACAATGCAGACCTTTTGGGAACAAAACTAAATTTAATTCAGTTTCTCCCTGGAAACTCGTAGTGGAACTACCAGGTACATGTGGGCTTCTCGCATCAGTAAGCTACAGTGACAATGCTATCAGTGAAGAGCATCGTGGAGAGCTTCCTGTGCTCCAGCTTCAACGTGTGGCATGGAAGCTGCACAGCTGCAGAAAGAAATGGTTTGCAGAGAGTGGTGAAGGCTGCACAGAAGACTGTTGGAGTCAGTCTCCCCACCATCACAGACATTTACACCTCCAGATGCAAGAAGAGTGCCACCTGCATCGTGAAGGACCAAACTCACCTAGCACACACACTTTTTTGCCCCGCTCCCCTCAGGAAGGAGGTTGAGGAGCATTAAGTGTAGAACCACTAGACTGAGGAACAGCTTCTACCCTGAGGCTGTTAGACTCATGAATATCTAACCAGGATAATCACCATGAAGAATCACATCATGTTACTGCTGATCTGTTTCATGTTGCCGTGTTCATTCGTGCTCATCTGCTCACACAGACTTATGTTCGTGCTGCTGTTCGAAGTAATGTTTATGCTACTAGTGCTTAGTGTATTTTTAGTTGATGTTTTACTAAGTTCATATCTTAGATCTTATTACAATTTTTTTTTTTTACATTTTATTGTTGGATGTAACTGGGACCCTGTGTACTGTACATAATCTTGTTCCATTACATGTACCACATGTGGTGCAAATGACAATAAAGAATCTCTGACTCTGACTCTCTGATCAGGGGTAGGGTATTTCCACTAAATGAGTTTCAGTGACAGGCCAGGGCTGGTGCTAGATCTGGTTCATAATTTCTTCCTAAAAAATGGAGTTAGGAACTTTGGTTTTCTACAGCCTGTGAGCTGATTCTGAGTCAAGTCATTACATCACCTTTAACAGCTCTTCTGGTAAATAATACCGGTAGACCATTTATCTGTTGAACTTCTGTTTTACTAGAGGATAACCGAGAAGAAAAAACAAACAAAAAACTATCAGCAAATTAATAGGAGCCTATGATTTCAAAGATGTGGAAAACATGAACAGAACCGCATATTTGGATGTTAAAATGTAAATTGTGTGAGGTCTGTATTGATTTAAGGGTGGTAAAGTGCATAGTTGACCAGTACTTTTGCCTTCAGCAAAAGGGTCCTGGTTTCAACTTCTAGCCAATAGCACTTTATATGTGGCATCATATCCTTCCCTTTATTGAAAGGATTGTCTGTGGGTATGCCAGTTTCATCCCATAGTCCAAAACAATGCACATTAAGTTAATATGGGACTATAAATTGGCTCTTGGTAATAATAATAATAATAATAATAATAATAATAATAATAATAATAATAATAATAATAATAATAATAATAATAAATAATAATTGTTATAAATTCCCTAATATTTCTGTATTGTTTTGTTCAGGCATCTTGTTAGACAGCTAATTCTTATTTGTTAGACAGCTAATTCGTATTTTACGTCAGGCATCTTTTTAGACAGCTAAGGGGTCCTTGGGGATATAAATAGCTGAGCAGAAAGCCGTTGGTTTTATAGCCGTTGATGTTTTCTATCGTTGATGCCTGTCTGCGTTTGTGACAAAGGTGAGCTTAATGCACCGTTAATGAGCGCTAATTTCTTCTTTCATATGTAAATGGGGTGGCGATTTTGGCGCAAATATGAGACAGCCCAAGTGTTTATTTCATGTTTAAGGTTCTGTCTTATTGTAAGCTAAGCTATTTGTTAGCTTGTTCTTATTTAGCCATTTTCTTTTATTTCAGATACCAGACAGACAGAAAAAGGGACAGTTAATGCCAGTTACTTTCAGTTAGGAAGAATTTACAGCTCAGAAAAGGAAACTGCATGCTGTAAACGAACTGGTCAGTTAATTAAACTCCAAGAAAAACACCATCTTGCTGTGTCAGGACTCACTCTCTGATCGGAGTGTCTGTGTGGATGAAGTGCTCCAGCTAAACTCCTAAAAATCAACATACAGTCCTAACTCTCCATAACATTTGGTCCTTCGAGCCGGATTACTTCACTCATATCAGCAAAATGGACACATCAAGATTAACAGAACGGCCACGACAGCTACCAGCTCACCTCCAGGACTACCAAGTTCCTCAGTCACTAATGTCTTATGCTGCCCCTCATCAGGATGACAATCTAAGTGCCAGTGCACAGCAGCTGCAGTCACTCAGCCTGCAGACCAAGTCTGCTATTCAAGATGGCCAGCTGTTTTCAGCACTCGGGTTCTCACAGCGTCATTTCCCAGCGGCGGCAGTCGATAAGACAAGCCAGTATAACACAATATCTACGTTATACCAACCAGCCTATCAGATAATTAATCCTGTGACTACAGCTGTAAATGCTCAACAATACCAGCACAATTATACAGGTCCAGCCCATACAGAATACCAGCCACATCCAGCTGTGTCAACACCAGCACGTCAACCCCTGGCTCCAGCAACACCACGTCATGTGCTGCAACCCACATCACTATCAAACAATATTATGCTTCAGTGCCAGAACCTCTACACCCCTATGGCAGTGCCACCGCCTGTGTATCAACCCACACAAGGTAACACCACACAGCCTGTGTATCAGCTCATGCAAGTTAACGCGGCACAGCCTGTGTATCAAACCGCACAGCCTGTGTATCAGCCCATGCAACTTAACACCACACAGCTTGTGTATCAGCTCACACAAGTTAATGTTGCACAGCCTGTGTATCAAACTGCACAACCAGTGTATCAGCCCACACAAATTAATGCTGCACAGCCTATGTATCAGCATACACAAGTCATCAATGCACCTCCTATGCACCAGCCCCCACCGATGATTACTACGCAGCCCATCTTGCAGCCGCCAGGTAATCAGCCAGGTCCATCTCCACAACCTGTTCTCCAGCTTCAACCTCCTGCAGTACAGACGGTCTACCAGCCAGTGCCTGTCATGGTAGGGCCAGCTCCCCATGGATACAGTTCTTCCCTGCCACAGTACACCATGCCACAGTCCACATACAGTTTCCAGCCGCCGAAGCAGCCTGTTCCTGTACCTGAACTGCCCAAGCTGGTTCGTGATAGTGAGAGAGAATTTACTGACCATAGCAACAATCCTGTGGCAAACCCCGACAGACCAGAAGAAGAGAACATGGAGACTGGTTCAGAGAACCTACGAACAGGATGGGCGGGGAGTCCAGTACTGTCCACCAGTTTGCACATTCCCGTCTCTGCTGAAGGGGAGACATCCCCCAGTTTAAATAAAACTGAGTCCAAGGGCTCAGAAGACAACCGGATCATAAACTATCCAGACTGCAAGAAGTCCTGGCCCCCTAGTGACGATGCAGCCTTTTGTCCTGGGTCTCATATGGAGGACAACGTGTCCTGTGTTAGTCC
>JBBPBX010039451.1:0-20096 GCA_038048925.1 Garcialebias charrua
AATTAAGTTTAGGCATTTTAGGATAACAAGTCTTAGAAAAATTTAGCAGAAATTTATTTTTAGACTTGCCAGTAAATTCTGTCTTTTAAAGGTTTAACTAAATTGATAAAACTTTGACACTTATAAAGAATAAAAAAGTATTCTTGTCAAATGGAAACTTGACTAGATCGTAAGTTGAAACGCTCAGTTTAAATTCATCATTTTAAAACGATTTTTGCATACATTGAAAATGTTTTATCGATTTTAAAAAGCTATTTCACAGTTAAGTAGATTATAAGAGCTGTTTCCTTTTAAGAGTTATATAATGTGACTGAAATGATTAATAATAAAAATGCTTTATTAGAAGTATCTTTTCAGCAAGTAGGTTAAATACGCACAAGAATCCAGCCAACTCACCAGGAGTAAAAGACACATTTCACTGTTAAAACCTAATTTTGGTGTTGTTTCGCATAAATTATGACCATTAGAGGCAAAAAGAGGTCTGGTATATTTGAACGGGAATTAGAATAACATATCATTTGACCATACAATGCATAATCTTTGACAGCAGTAAGAAGGGTTGTTTTTATTCAAACAGATTGGGGCTGTGTATACAGTAATAATAATATGGAAGATTAAAACAGAGCCCATGCTTTAACTTTTGATAAGTAAACCACTGACAAGTGGTAAAATTTCTAGTTTCAGGTTAAATTGACAATTTTACTCATACGTAAATTAATGATTTTAGATCTGTTATGCAGATCAGATTAAAAGGATGCCTCTGTTGAAAATTCACTTTTATGTAAATGAACATTTTAAAATTCCATTGTGCAAACCAGACTTGCAGAGGTGGCTCTATTCAAGGTAATTGCTTATAGAAATAACATGATTACTTTGAACCTGGTTTGTTAAGGATTTTTACATTTTTCTATTTTCTCATTTTTTATTTATTTTAGAAGCAGCCTCGCGATGTTTGTGGAAGCAGGAAAACGTAAGTCTGAAGGACCTCACGACACTTTGCAGAACACATAGTTAGTACATATATTAAGATAGGGTCATGTCAAAGAACACATGCAGCGTCTGAATTTTTGAATCACAAACTACTGTGGTTATTGATTGGATCGGATCAGATTCAATATTTAGGGCATGTCCGGAACTGGCTCACTGACTTCACCGAGAACACCAAGGCTGGACTCCCAGGCTACCCTGCTCAAAATAAACATTCGAGGGGTTTAAAAAACTATGGCACTGAACGAGGGCGCTGGACTTTTATCCAAGCAAAAGACTGTCCACAAAGACTGTCCACAAAGTTAAGATGAGAGACTGTCAGCAAAGCAAAGGCAAAGATTTTGTCAAAAAGGTCATCAAAGGTCATCAAACACACATGACCAGAATATGCGGTCACTGGATGCTCTGACAAGAGTGGTCTGAGCACATTCTCCAACAAGAAAATGAGAACAGGTCCTGAAGTCACCCACGCCAACTGTCCAGCTGAAGGTCATGCCCCCGTGTGGATCTGTGAAGATCTGTCAATGATCCTGGTATCGTGTTTCAAAACTGCAGTCTGCTATGATTAATTTTATTTAATGAAACACATTCTCATGATATGGCTTGCTAGACAAGCAAGGCCACAGAATTTGTAGTTTATATTGTACTATGTGGGTCTGACGACTTATTTTTCCGTTTCCTGTAACTCCGTGATGAAACAGAGATAATCCCAGCTCATAACCCTGAAACAAGTAAATATTTATATTTTTTGTTTTTTGCAGATTAAAATTGTGTCTCCACAGACATTCAATGTTTTGTGGAGCTGAAGGAAGGATAGCAGATTATCCTTGACGGGAATGCATTTTGGTTGGTCTGGTTTTCCACAAAGGAATTGATTAAGAGATTTTTAGAACAATTTTTATAGCTTTATGCTTTAAATCTTAGATTGTTATTTATACCATACCACTTTATTTATAGAGCACTTAGGCTGACGCGGGCCAACCAAGGTTCTGTATGATAGAAACAAGCCAAGCAGACAGTGAAACGTAAGGAAAAACAAAACAAAATCGAATACAAATTATATAGAAAAAGCAACAGAAACTAGCTAATATAGTGAACAGTGTATATTACAGAGAGGATCAAAACACATCACATCATGTTAAAGTTTGGAAGAATAAAAGTGGGTTTTTAATCAAGACTTAAAGACTGAGTGAAGGAGCCTGCCTGACACTCAGTGGCGAACCATCTTTACTTTTCTATTCCTTTCTTCCTTTTTCCGTTTTA
Source organism: Garcialebias charrua (assembly GCA_038048925.1). NCBI lineage: Eukaryota > Metazoa > Chordata > Actinopteri > Cyprinodontiformes > Rivulidae > Garcialebias > Garcialebias charrua. Next base: position 2,251 of record JBBPBX010039451.1, read on the forward strand.
TCATTTGTTTCCCAGGTGGGCCTGTGAGCAGAAACTCCAGTTCTGACAGTAGGCAGTACCAGAATCCTCCCATCACATGCATCCTACTACAGTACTTCAGTAGTATTGTGCTTGTGTTTTTTAAGCATCCTTGTGATAATGCTTATTGTGTTTTATTTGCAAATCTTGGTAAGACTTTACACTTTGGATGATGTTTTTTCTTTTGTTTTGCTGGCTAAAAGATGTTTCAGATGACAAAGGATATGTCACTGTTTATTCTGTGAACCTGTGAACTGCCTCTGCTAAAATCACTAGCCTCAAACTCAGCCCTGCTCATTGTCCTCCCTCTTCTTCCTTAATGCTCCATACAATCTCTCCCCCCTCAGGACCCTAGACAGGACTCTTTGCCTCTTATCTGAAAAGGAGTGGCAAGTAAATCAAAAGATCAACAAGATTTGAAATCTTCTTACCTGAATACTTAAAGGTATTGTGACATGATTTTGTAAATTTGAATATTTGTCAGAACATATATATCTTATATCATTGAGCTCTGGTCGTTTTTGCATAATAAATTATAAACATATTAAAATTTTATTCGAAATTATGCTAAATTTTTCTCTGGTATTTGCTGGGATACGCCCCTGAAATTCCGCGCATTTCCGCAATACGTCATCACCAGTCGTCGTCACCAGTCATCAACGTCACAACGGGCAGAAGGCAGAGCCTTGCCCGTTTATTAGGTGTGTTAACTGCTTGCCATACAGATTCATTTCCTGAAGGATCGCCTTTTATTTGTGTAACTTGAAAAATGCCGTCACGTTGTAGTGCATTTGTGTGTTCTAATATCAGCAGTGAACAAGTGAGCCTTCACAAATTTCCAAAAGATGACAAACTTTGTCAAGAATGGACCAGACAAGGACCGGTGGGTTCCAGGAGTCCTATGTCTGCAGCGACCATTTCACTGCCGATTGTTTTCAGCACCTGGTATAAAAGAATCTTTAGGATTACCAGTAAGATTCAGAAGACTTTTAAAACCGGATGCTATTCCTACTATTTTTAAAAGAAAATCTACAGAAGAAAGTCCCACAGGAGCTACCATGTCGAAACAACGCAGGGACCATCGGAAGACTGTCCAGGAGATGAGTAAGTCTTTGTGTAAACATAATCGGAGGTGTGTAGTGTTTTAGATTATAAACTATTTATTTTACGTGAGTTCATGTTGTTTTACTTTATACACTTTGAGTGTATAAAGCCAATTATCACGGCAGATTATGTTTGTTCGCTGCTAACAAGCTAGCCGAATCAGATAGCTAACACAATAGCCGCGATACAGGCCACGTTGCTAATGATGTATTTTTAAATTATGTCTGCGCCATCAGGTAACATCTGTAGTTTCCTTCTATTCGGGGAGGGATATTAATGAGAGTTTTGGATGATTTACTGTCTTAAAATGATATATCGCTGACGCAACCGGTAATAAGCCGACATAGCAGCTAACAAACATTAGCCGAGTGCCCGGAGCAAACACGTTGCTAATGATGTATTTTTAAATTATGTCTGCCGATCAGGTAATTCTTTTTATTCGGGGAGGGATATTAATGAGAGTTTTGGATGATTTACTGTCTTAAAATGATATATCGCTGACGCAACCGGTAATAAGCCGACATAGCAGCTAACAAACATTAGCCGAGTGCCCGGAGCAAACACGTTGCTAATGATGTATTTTTAAATTATGTCTGCCGATCAGGTAATTCTTTTTATTCGGGGAGGGATATTAATGAGAGTTTTGGATGATTTACTGTCTTAAAATGATATATCGCTGACGCAACCGGTAATAAGCCGACATAGCAGCTAACAAACATTAGCCGAGTGCCCGGAGCAAACACGTTGCTAATGATGTATTTTTAAATTATGTCTGCGCCATCAGGTAACATCTCGTTTCTTTTTATTCGGGGAGGGTTTATTAATGAGAGTTTTGGAAGATTTACTGTCTTAAAATGATATATCTCAGACGTGACCGGTGTCAGGGACTCTTGTTAGCCAAGATAGCTTCTAAAAATATTAGCCGAGAGCCCGGAGCAAACACGTTGCTATGTATGCATTTTTAAATTATGTCTGCGCCATCAGGTAACATCTGTAATTTTTTTATTCAGGGAGGGTTTATTAATGAGAGTTTTGGAAGATTTACTGTCTCAAAATGATATCTCAGACGCGATAGGACATGCTCCGCCATTATTATTTAAATGCACGTTGGAGCGTGCCTTCCCGTTGTCACGTCAAGATGATGTTTTGCGGAAATGCGCAGATTTTTAGGGGCGTATCCCAGAGAAAAAAACTACCATAACTTGGAATAAAAATTTAATATATTTATAATTTATTATGCAAAAACGACCAGAGCTCAATGATATAAGATATATATGTTCTGACAAATATTCAAATTTACAAAATCATGTCACAATACCTTTAAAGCCCCACTGACATGGTTTTTTAATTTTCATAAAATTGCTCAAAATATATATTTTTTATCATTTAAATATGTTCGTTTTTGCAAACAAAATGATAAATCACTTTAATTTTGCTTTAAAAGTGATTTTGAACTTCAAGCCGTGTTTAATCATGGGAAATCCGATTACACGCGAACGCACCATCTGTGACGTAGTGAGAGGCAGAGCTCTGGGCTTGTCACAGTGCGCGTGTGAGCAGCTCCACATGAAGGTAAGTCTGATACAGCATCAGACCTAAATTAGATCCTGTTGTTTCTTGTTCCATCACCCAAACTATTTTCTGCTTCCCAAAATGAAGACAAATAGCTCAAATCTTCACATAGATTGATAAATTCGTCGGGTTTTAAATTGTCCGCTATTAAAGAGACCAGAGCCCTCTGCCTCTCACTACGTCACAGATGGTGCGTTCGCGTGTAATCGGATTTCCCATGATTAAACACGGCTTGAAGTTCAAAATCACTTTTAAAGCAAAATTAAAGTGATTTATCATTTTGTTTGCAAAAACGAACATATTTAAATGATAATATATATATATATATATATATATAATTTATATGTATANATATATTGTCAGTGGACCTTTAAAATATTTGTAAAATCGCTCTAATTGTAAAAGCAACCACGGTGCTGTTAAAGTCTTAGGACTTGCCAAACCTTCTTTTTTCCTTGCTCATCTCCTTGAGAGGCTCTCCTGTGACCTCATCATGCTCAATGTACCCACATTTGTCACAGCTTTCTCAGACCAAGCCAGATTCAACTATGCTCTAAAAAAAACTCACACCCCATAATAATACTGTCTGAAATCTGCCATTTTCATAACTTTGTTACAATCACAGTCATAGTAGGCCTTTATCAAACCCTCCATCAAGTATAAAACTCAAGAAATCTGAGGAATTTATCATCATGTCTTCAAGACTTTTACGTAATGCTTATATTTTCCAAGATTTTGGCTAAGAACAAATGATTACTGTAGTCTGTTTATTCTAGTTGCTTTTCTGGGTTATGCACTGTATTTAGTCCTTATGAATAGTCATTGCAACGCCTCAGCCTTAGGGTTCACACAGCAGATAGAGCTATCTGTTTGTTTATGAGAGAGACTGAAGCAACTTGTCTCTAAATCCAATGGGACACGACGAGAGTGGCATGGATCGGAAGCTGATGCAGATTACACTCAAACAGGTGAAGAGTTGATGTCCTGACACAAGGGCATGGTGAGAAATCATCACTTCAGAGTCTGCTTGGAATGGAAAAAAGGTCAAGAGCAGGTGGCTGAATATAGATTGTTTTGAAAGTTTTTTTCACATGAACAAACAATAGTCAAGGTTTTTCAATTATTCATGTTTGGGGATCTTCTCAGAGCCCTTTCACGTCTCCTTCAGCAGCACTAACAAGACCTTCACAGATTTATCAAGGGGATGATTGTTTACACGGATCACATTCGGAGAAGAAAAATGGATTGTCTATGTCGGTGTTTATTTATTTATTTGTTTATTCCATAGATGCAGTGTGTGCAGAGAACCAGCAGGGAGCACTCAGGCCCAAGTTTAAACTGATGGCTGGGAAGCAGTTTGGTTGACTTTAGGCTTGGCATAGGGAGCAGCAAGCCTGGAGAGAGGCGTTCACAGTGTTGGTGACACTCAAAAAGCAGCCAACATCACAAACAAGGACTTTCTTCATCATTTGTTTCTCCAAAGGCCAGCACATACAGACCTGCAGAGTGCTCTGTAAACTCACAGAGGGGGAGGAAAGAAAAATTAATCCAGCCATTATTTCTAGGACTACAGCACATTGTGATAAAGAAAGGTATACAGTAAGTCTATCACTATGTGGATGTTAACTGCAAGTGTTAAGAAAAAAAACCTACACACATTTTTAGAAAACACTTTTCATATAATGTTGGAGTTTATAGCCAATTATATTTACAGCAGAATAAAAACGAGCAGTTAAATGTTTTAATTTATTGCATGAGATGAGACAGGAATTTACTTTGTTGCTAGGTTTTTCTACTGGGTACAGGTACCTATTTTGACACTTTTTATTTATTTATTTATTTTTACCTAGCCTGGCCCTCGCCTTCCTGCACAGCTCCGCTCAATTCTCATTTCCCTTCACTGCACAGTCTGGGACTTGTCCCATAGACAAGGATATCTCCGGTAGGTTTTGACCGGACCAATCAGAGAGCAGAAGGCGGAGTTTTGAACGACGTCGACTGACGTCGTCATTCAAAATGGCTGCCGCCACGAAGGAATTTTCAATAAAACAAGGTAAAAAACTATTATTTCTCTGCTGAGAAAAATATATTTCGTAGCTGACGTTATATCAGAAGTGTTCCTGAGCAATCAGAGAGCAGAAGGCGGAGTTTTGAACGACGTCGAGTGACGTCGTCATTCAAAATGGCTGCCGCCACGAAGGAATTTTCATCAAAACAAGGTAAAAAACTATTATTTCTCTGCTGATAAAAAATATATTTTATAGCTGACGTTATATCAGAAGTGTTCCTGAGCTTAACAGTTCCTAAATCAATTCACGAAATGGTCAAATCTGCTGGATTTAAATAGTTTCGGTTTGATATTTTCCAAACAGCCTCGGGTGCGCTACGAAAATAAATGATAAAAAATCGAATTTTATCTCAAATGTTTCATCTAGGCCAACAGTCAGTAAATTAAAGACATATAATTACACACTGGTGGCAGAAAAAATATCCACCGAGTGGTTTCTGAGCAATTTATCTGATAGCCTGGACCTCGCCAGGCTAAACTAACAAAACTCCGCCTTCTGTTCTCTGATTGGTCCATTCAAAAATCTAACGGAGAAATCGTTTGTCTATGGGAGAGATGCCAGACCCTAGTACAAAGCGAAGTGAAGGACATGGGTCTGGTTCCAACCAGGCTAATTTTTACCATGAAATGTTTCTGCTACAGCCCAAACTGTGGCAATGTGTTCCATGTTGCAAAATGTAATAGTGGCACATAAACACAATTGATATACAGGTGATCCCCGACTTACGAGCGAGTTCCGTTCCTATGACTGTCTCGTAAGACGAAATCTCGTACGTCGGAACACGAAACACGTGTTGCTCGTAAGTTTGGATTTTCGGTCGTAAGTCGGAAAATTTATGCTAGCGCTACAACGAACACTCGTTTTTCATCAGATATGTTCATACTAGTTCATAAACATGCTCAGAAACTTGTTTCCAAACGGTTAGCTAACACACTTTCATCTAAAAACACATAAAAGTGCTGTATTTTTTTGTATGTTCTTTACAAATTTACTGCTCGTTCGCCAGCTCGTAAGTCCGGAACCTCGTATGTCGGTGTGCTCGTAAGTCGGGGACTACCTGTAACTGGCTTCTTCTTCTTCTTCTTCTTCTTTCGGCTTTTCCCTTTTCAGGGGTCGCCACAGCGAGCCATCCTCCTCCACCTCACTCTGTCCTCTGCATCCTCTGTCCTCACTCCAACCACCTCCACGTCCTCCCTAACTGCATCCATATATCTCCTCTTTGGTCTCCCTCTTTGTCTTTTTCCTGGCAGCTGCATTTCTAACATCCTTCTACCAATATACCCACTGTCCCTCCTCTGGACATGTCCAAACCATCTCAGTCTGGCCTCCCTAACTTTATCTCCCAGTTGTTTAACATGTGCTGTACCTCTGATGATCTCATTCCTGATCTTATCCATCCTTGTCACTCCTAAGGAGAACCTCAGCATCTTCATTTCTGCCACTTCCAGTTCTTTCTCCTGTCTTTTTGTCAATGCCACTGTCTCCAGACCATACAACATAGCTGGTCTCACCACTGTCTTGTAAACTTTTCCTTTGACCTTTGCTGACACCTTTTTGTCACAAATCACTCCTGAAACTTTTCTCCATCCACTCCATCCTGCCTGGACTCTCTTTTTCACCTCTTTACCACATTCCCCATTTTCCTGTACAGTGGACCCCAAGTACTTGAAGTCCTGCACCTTTGTGACCTCTGCTCCTTGTAGCCTCACTGTTCCACTGGCCTCCCTCTCATTCACACACATGTACTCTGTCTTACTACGACTGACTTTCATTCCTCTTCTTTCAAGAGCATACCTCCACCTCTCCAAGTTCTCTTCCACTTGTTCCCTGTTCTCACCACAGATCACAATGTCATCTGCAAACATCATAGTCCATGGGGATTCCTGCCTGACCTCATCTGTTAGTCGGTCCATCACCAGAGCAAACAAGAAGGGGCTCAGAGCCGATCCTTGATGCAATCCCACCTCCACCTTGAAGCTATCTGTCACTCCTACAGCACATCTCACCACTGTCCTGCTGTCCTCATACATGTCCTGTACCAGTCTAACATACTTTTCTGCCACTCCAGATTTCCTCATGCAATACCACACCTCTTCTCTTGGTACCCTGTCATATGCTTTTTCTAAATCCACAAACACACAATGGAGTTCTTTCTGACCCTCTCTGTACTTCTCTATCAACATCCTCAAAGCAAAGATGGCATCTGTGGTGCTCTTTCTTGGCATGAAACCATACTGCTGCTCACAGATAGTTACATCTTGTCTAAGTCTTGCTTCCACAACTCTCTCCCAGATCTTCATTAGCCGTGTTTCCATCAAGGTTTCTAGGTGCGCATTTTGAAGTATCGCAGCAGAAAAGCTTAATGGAAACGGCAAAATCCGTATTTACTTTCTCAAGTTCGCCAAAAAGTTTATACGCTCGCTTGAGGTGGTTTTTGGGATCTGCGAAAATGAGCAGATGCGCAAAACGACAGATGGAAACACATTTGCCGACTCGTGCTGCCGTAGCGAACATTCACGTCACGTGACTGATCAGCTGTTTCCGCTCCGGACAACATGTAACATCGCTAAAACTAGTTGGCATGACAGAATAAATACAACTCGCCCGATAGCAACACGTACCTGAAATATTCTCTCCATTTTGATGAGATGTGTGGCCGGGTTCTGTTTTCAACTGCTACTTCCTGTTTACTGTAGACATGCGCAGTGCTGACGTCTGACGTAATGACGCTGACGTCTGACGTAATGACGCTGACGTCTGACGTAATGACGCTGTGTGCGGCTTGGAAGAAGCGCTTCAAGCCAGTAGATGGAAACACTTCTGATCTGCATTAATTTGTATTTACATATTTGCGAGGTAGCTCAAAATTCGAAATGAAAATGGATGGAAACACAGCTATTGTGTGGCTCATCAACTTAATTCCCCTGTAGTTGCTACAACTCTGTACATCACCCTTGTTCTTAAAAATGGGAACCAGCACACTTCTTCTCCATTCCTCAGGCATTTTCTCACCCTCAAATATTCCATTAAATATTTGAGTCAAAAACCTCACTGCCATCTCTCCAAGACATTTCCAAACCTCCACTGGTATGTCATCAGGTCCTACTGCCTTCCCCTTCTTCATTCTTTTCAGAGCTTTCCGGACTTCACCCTCACTAATCTTTCCCACTTCCTGGTCCACCGTTTCTATTACCTCCACTCTTCTTTCTCTTTCATTCTCTTCATTCATTAGCTCCTCAAAGTAATCCTTCCATCTTCCAATCACACACTCCTCACTTGTTAGAGGACAAGTACCTGTAACTGGCTAATTTATCAAATTCAGACAAAAACAGCAGATTATTATTTTTTTAAATTCTTGATAGTGTTTCCTCGCCTCCTAGTGTAACCTCACCATACTAGATGTGGCCTTCCCCAAGATACACAAATCCAAAGGAGTCAAGTCCAGTAGGACTACAAGGGCTGCTGTGAGTGTTGTTCTAATGCTCAGGCAGGTGTGAACCTTACTCTTGCCACCCTGACTTGGACTTGGACCCACCATACTAAAGCAGCATAGCATAGCATAAGGTGGACTATGACCTTGTAGATCCATCTAATAACCTTTGGGGTAGCACCCCACCAGATACTTGCACATTGTGGCCTTCTTGCACTTTTCATTTACATATATTTTCCAATCAAGATTTCTCTCTAGATAAACACCAAGAAACTTACCGGTAACTGACGCTGACAAGGAAAGTTCTAGTTACTACAACTTTAGAGGTGAATAACCCTTCCTTGACTTCTCATGGACGAAAATAGCCAAATTCTGTTTCTGACAGAAAGTTCCTGCTCCCAGTATGATCTGGATACTACATTTAATCTGCATTTGGTTACATAGAATAACCAGGCAGAAACCTTATAAGTATGACCAAGACATCTGCGTACCCTTGTGTATGGAGTGTATAGCTATTCAACTCACTTAGTAGGACACGGACAACCAAGAGCCAACACAGAGGTGAGATACTCCTCCCTGTGGACAGCCCCATATGAGGCTGATAAGTTTTTGTAGGCTACAGTTCCTGAGAGCTGAAGATGCTATCCTTGTGTATTCATTGGTATATAATACGCAGTTTTTTTGCTCATTTGAATGTCCTGCGTATTATACACCGAAGCGTATTATCTAAGGATTTTTTCCCATATTTTTAGACCCATTTTTGGCTCTGATTTGCCATTTTTCATTTTGGCCTAAAAATGGTGCAGTACCACTTTTGTCCGCTAGCGGACACTTCCAGAGTGCACCGACACCGACCGTCATGTGTCCGAAAAAAGCCTTCTCTGCTCGGACTGAATGTTGCTGCCCGGCTCCCTGCTCTGGAGGTAGCTACCATTTAGCTGTGTTGTTGTTAGCAATTTTTTTAGCAAGATAACTCATAAACCACACCGCGGATTTTCTTGAAACTTACAGAGTGTAATTATTTGGTGGTCATTTACAACCTGTTAGCTGCAGAAGATATTTAGAGCTAAAAAAAAAATCGCTTTTAGCATGTTAGCTGTTAGCTACCATAAACTCTGCTCTGAACCCATACTGACTGCTACTTAGAATATTTTGTTTATCTATAAATTGATCTAGTCTGGTCTAGCCTGGTTAAAACCAGACCCTGTCCTTCACTTCGCTTCGGACAAGGGTCTGGGATCTCTTAATAGAAAACCGATTCTTGCTGGAGGCGTGGCCTCTGCTGAGGAACAAGACCATTGGATCTTAGAACATTTTTGAACAGGAAAAGCATTCTGCTCCCTCCCCCTCAGAGCCATATATGGTCTGCTTCCTCTGCTCTCGTGAACTTGAGATCTGCTCCACTCCCTGCTGCATGTCGTCTCGCTACCACTGGATATTCTGTGTTTATGGAAATAAAACGTCTTAAAAAATAAAACCATGTAGCTCTGGTCCAGCTCACCATAAGGCCAGAAAATATGCAGGGACTCGGGCAGCAACGTAAAACCCAAGTTTAATTCTCTCGTGACAACCTGAGGCTCTTCCTCGTTCATTTCACTCAACGGAGGGAGAGGAGGAGGGAGGAGGGAGCGATTACTTGACTTTTTACAAAAAAAAACTCCAGAAAACTCCAGATAAGGGATTAAGAAGGGGAAATTAATAAATTTGTGTCAGATATAAAACAGTCCTGCATCGCTTTGAATAAGAACATGCGGGTGCTCGCTGGCTGCACGCTGGGACAGGACAGGTGGGGGCGTGGGTTAGGGGCCAAAAGCTCCGCTCCTTCTGTTCTCTGATTGGTCCGGTCAAAAATCTACCGGAGAAATCCTTGTGGATGGGAGAAGTCCCAGACTGAGCAGTGAAGGGAAATGAGAATTGAGCGGAGCTGTGCAGGAGGGCGAAGGCCAGGCTAAGTCTGGTCACATATAGTTCCCTTTCAGTTGGTCTCTCGGTGCAACATACTTGCTATGGGAATTGCGCCCCCGCACGATTACCTGAAGGAATACATTCACGCCTTTTACGGCAGGGGACGTCACCCCGCGCCAGAGGTACCGCCTTTTAGGTACTTAAGCGACTGACGCCCCTCCAACTGTCTCTTTTTTGCCCTTCACCTCGCAAAACCTGAACTACCTCTCTTTGCGGGACTTCTCTGCTGCTCCATCGCTCAACTTGAGGTGAGCTCGCTCCCTGCACAGAGCGCACAGAGAATTTTTCCCTGCGTACTACTGGACTGGGCGTACAGCACATTTCTATAACCTCAAAGTTTTTTCTTCTCCTCTCTCTACAGGCTGCTTCGCTCGATGGCGTTATAACTGCGCCACAACTGCTACCCCGGCTAATATCCTAGCGGGCTAGCCAGCGAAAGCGACACGACGGAGGAGACACGTGAACAAAGAAGAAAAAGGATTCTGGAAGGACTTGCTCGCCTTATCTCGGACATGCCTCCGGATAAAGGAAAGCGAAAGTCAAAACTTCAAAAGAAAACCAGCGAGACGGCGAGCCCAACCTTGCGCGCCTGTCCCAGTGGCTGTGGATTTCCCCTCGCAGCGACGGACACCCATGAGGCCTGTCCAGTCTGCCTGGGTATATTTCATGCAAGACAAGCTCTGGATGCGCCAGATTCTTGCCCACACTGCAGCCAGATGCTGGATGCGGTGCTGCGGCATCGGGTGGACCTCTTGGCTAAGGCCATGGGAAGCTCAGCTGGTCCACAGGACCCAGACACTACGGAGACCCTCACTCCGACCCTGGAGCTCGAACACATGGCTCTACACGACAGCACGCGCGTCGAATGGGGCGACAGCCCTGACCCGCTTGCTCCCATGGGGGACCTAACAGTCGAGTTCGACACCAGAGGCATGATGAATGAAGACGAGATCTCCATCTCAGCCTCGGGCAAGTTTTCAGCGGAGGAACCAGAACTCGAAATCGAGGATCCGGGAGAGGACCTCTCCAGGACCCCGATGCCTGTGCTTCCCGAAACGGACTTCTCCATCCCTGCCCTGTTCGACCTGTGTCACAGAGCTGCAGACGCGCTCAACATTCCCTGGCCGGAGCCACCGCCTCGTCAACAGGTCACGAGGCTGGCGGGGAACTATTTTTATTCAAAACAGCAGGCAGCAACAAGGCAAAGGATGCCCGTGTTCCCAGACTTCCTCACGGAACTAACCCGCATCTGGTCTCAACCACGAGCACCCATGCTCCTTCCTCTCTCACAATTCCTCGACGTGGAAGGCATGGATCAGGTGGGAATAGCCAACGCGCCTCAGATTGAGGACACACTGGCGTCCCACCAAGCTCCCAAGTCATCAGGAACAAAACCGACTCTCCCCAGCAAAGCTTGCAGAGCCTCAGCGTCGCTTCTCGAGAAGTGCTACAGCGCTCAAGGACTAGCGGTGCGCGCAATGAACGCGTCCACAATGATGCAGGCTTACCTCGCGGAAAAACTCCAACAACTGCAGGTAACCTCGGATAAGCAAGCTGCTACCGACTTACTGGACGAAGCCCACAGAGCAACAGACTTCGTTCTCCGTATGATGGGGACAGCTGCTGTGGCTCAGGGCAGAGGTATGGCGGAAGTGGTCATCGCGATCCGCCACCTGTGGATGACGCTGACGGATTTACCGGAGGGACAAAAGGTGCCTTTTCTCCACCACTCGATAGAAGCGGAGGGACTTTTTGGTCAGACTTTGGAGCGAATCCAGACCAAGCTGGACCAAAGGCGCAGGCAGGCTGAAGCTCTCAGGGTGGGCATTCCTCGTCTGAGTTTCGCCCCCCCCAGAGAGCCTGCTGGAGGCAGACCTGCACAGCCGTGGCACCGCTCGACGACGCGTGCGCCACCGCAGAAGCGGACAGCATACGAGGAGGAACCTCGGCAGAGACCCCCGCCGAGCCAACCTCGCTCTGAGCATGCATGGAGCAAAAACAGGTTTGTCCCACGCCAAGCGAGCAGGCATAGGGCCTCCTCGGCGAGCCGGGACACTCGTCAAAAACGTGACTGATGATCCAGGCTCACGTTTACATTTTATACGACCTCCCGCCCACGCGGTAATGGGAATGTTCGCACCTTGTTCAGACTTTATTTGTAGCAAAGTACAAATGGCTGATAATTCTGTTGCATGCAAACCATGCTCTCCCTGCTGTGAGTGACATTAAATCATGTATGTCGTTGCACATAAGCACGAATAAAACTCATAAAACAGCACATCCCTGTTTTATTGACGATCAAAAAAAAACCACACCAACACAATTAATGTCAACAGTACGGGCCTCCCTGGCCTGTCAGCCGTCATAAAGGGGGGGGGCACATCCCCCTCCCTCACGGCTCATGGGGTGTCAGTCTTTTCAATAAGCCCCAGCAGGGTGCCTCAGGACCTGTCTCCAGTGGACAGACCCAGAGGCGTCTGCGAACAGACCCTCCACCTTTCGCGAAGACAGGTGGGAGAGGGCACGTGTTCCAGCCCCCGCTCCATGGTGAGCAAGGGACCGGCTAATACACTAACCAGATGAACACGTGACACGTTCGCACCACAGGAGAGCACGTCGGATGCCCCGAGGCAGACACAAATGTCACACTCTCAAGACAGTGGCAGTGATCACGTTACTGTGTGTATAAGCAGATCGGAGTCGAACCAGAATTTTCCTCCTGATTTTGAAAGGAAACTGGGCTCCTTATCTACAAATGATCTTAAGTCTGCCGGTAACAAAGGACCATCTCCACATTCACACGTTGCAGCGGGCCCTTTATTATTCATGAAAGACATGTAACGTTCGAGCGGTAAAAGAGCAGCACATGACTTTCCTCACAAAGCTGCATCAAACTTGCTCCCACACGACAGTATCCCACTGAGTGAGACAACAATTGCAGTTATGGTACATCCACACCAAACAGCGTTTCAACTTCAAAAAAGCTTGTCACGCACGCAAGTGGACACACTGGACCCACAGTGGTGTCCAGACCAGAACGCGAAGCTGCGGCGGTGTGGCGGCGGGGGGGTGGGAGGAGCTTACCGGTATACCGAGTTCCTCACTGCACTCCGCCAGGCAAGGAGCTTTTTATTTCTGTCTCTGTAGAGCAGACTTGACTGGTCGTGAAGGACTTGTCGCGAACACACAGCTACAATGAGTTTCTCTTCCATAGTACACGACTTCGCAGGTTTTTTCTGTGTCCCACAAACAATACGTCACATAGTTGCGCAATACCCGTCCCCTCGTTTCCGCGTCACATAGGGACTCTCCCCCTCTCTTCTCCCCCCGACTCTCCCTGATCAACCAATCAGGGAGAGTTGAACGGCGTTTGAACGTTTGAACGGCGAAAACTTCAGCTAAATCAACGCGTGCTTTGGAGGCTGAAGCGGGTTCACGTGCACGGAAAACGCTTTCCAGCACGCTCAACACGCACGTGACGTGACGCCCGACGCCAAGACGCGCCTGGAGGCGCATCCCCCATTGACTTTGCATGTAAACTGGACGCTCCTGCAGTTGAAACGCTGTTAGGTGTGGATGTACCATAAGGAGATCTGCTCGTTTACAAAAACAGCAGCCCCTCAATCCAATAAATTCTGTTTTGGAGGGAAATAATAGCTTTCCTGTTCCGACTCAATCTAATAAAATTAATAGACCCTATCTGTCTTCGAGGAGACTCGATCAGGGCAGTCTGTTAACACATCAACGTGGAGGCCCACTCCCCAACCTGGTTGACCCTCAAAGGCTCACACAGGAAGTCGTAGTCCAGCCGTTTAGGCCAGGAACTGGAATTAATTCCAGCCTGTTAGCTGAAAAGGACAGGCTGACGGCTTCGGGCCTACCAGAGAATGTGGTAAAAACCATACAAAATGCCCGTGCCGGGTCAACACAGTCTCTATACGCACAAAAGTGGCGCATCTTCGAAGCCTGGTGCTCAGAAAGAAATATAATTTCTTATGCTTGCGACTTGGCTCAACTACTAACTTTCCTTCAGGATTTACTGGAAAAGGGTTGTTCTTATTCAACGATTAAAGTGTTCCTTGCAGCTATCTCTGCCTGTCACGAGGGCTGGGGACACAGGACTCCTGGAGCACATCCAATCATAATGAGATATATGAAAGGTTTGTTTCAAACCAAGCCACCCAGCAGAACATTGACCCCTGGTTGGGATCTTGGCCTGGTCTTGGGGGCTCTTTGCGACCCATCATTCGAGCCTCTGGGTTAGATTAAGATAGATCTTCTATCTTCTAAAACTGCTCTTCTCCTGGCTCTTTGCTAGGCAAAATGCGTGGGTGACCTCCACACGTTATCTGTACATCCGTTATATACCATATTCGCCCCTGATGGGTCAAAGGTCACCCTGAGGCCTAATCCCACTTAAACTCCCAAGGTCTTGACCTTCAACCATAGGAGTCTAGACTTTGACCTCTCCTCCTTCCTACCTGCCCGTTCTTACTCAGGAACAGGAGAGACTAAAGGCTCTCTGCCCTGTGAGAGCTTTACACACTCACATACAGAGAACAGCCGAATGGAGGGAAACAAACCAACTGTTCGTCTGCTTTGCTGCACCTGCTACAGGAAAGGCCCTATCAAGACAGCGCCTCTCACATTGGGTGACGGAGGCCATTAAAAGGGCATACGGTAGCAAAGGTCAACAAGTGCCCCCTGGAGTGCATGCTCACTCAACCAGGGGCTTGGCCACTTCCTGGTCATTGTTCAAGGGTGTGCCAGTTGCAGACATTTGTGCTGCCGTGAACTGGAGCTCATTAAACACTTTTGCAAAGTACTACAGTTTGGATGTTACTGCGTGTGATGTCACTCAGGCTGTTCTTTCTAATACACAATAGAAAGTAGCTTTGAGATGCCTTCTGGTCAAAGGCAGGCGTTCACACCAACAGCATTTTACTGAGCATTTCAAGGGAGTGAATTAATTACGTTCCCATAGCAAGTATGTTGCACCGAGAGACCAACTGAAAGGGAACTGAAAGTTATGCACCATAACTCATGTTCCCTGAAGGAAGGGAACGAGGTGCAACATAGCTGGCCCTTTTCAATGCTGAAAGCTCGGTGAAGTGCAATTTTGGAGACAGTTGGAGGGGCGTCAGTCGCTTAAGTACCTAAAAGGCGGTACCTCTGGCGCGGGGTGACGCCCCCTGCCGTAAAAGGCGTGAATGTATTCCTTCAGGTAATTGCGTGGGGGCGCAATTCCCATAGCAAGTATATTGCACCTCGTTCCCTTCCTTCAGGGAACATGAGTTATGGTGCATAACTTTCAGTTTTTCTAGAATTTTTGAGAACTGTGGTTACAAGGATATTGGTCTATAATCGTTAAACACACATTTATCACCATTAATTTTTTATTTATTATGATCCAATTAACTTTTTATTTTTTACCTCTTTGTGTTTTATTTACAGTCTGGGACAGAGAAAGCAGCTGAGTCTTCTTTCTCTTCAGGGAAATCCAGCAGAGATCACCTATATCTAAGAAGTCTGTGATGACTGAACTCTGAACTTTTCCAGGGACAGGTGGGAGCAGGTCCAAGAAGAGGTTGTGAGTAATGAGGCCAAATACAGCCACACTGCAAAATTAGCAAAGCTCTACCTCTTTGTTCCTGCTACCGGTTGTTAGTGAGTGGTTTTCTCCACCACTGGAGATATTCACTGCAACTATATCTGTGCTTTTGGAAGAAAATGTGGACAAGTTGGTCTTTTTGGACAAAAACTTGAAACTTGATTAGTTAGATTGTAAACGGTCTGTTGCTGCTTATTGTTCTGGTTCTGACTGTTATTGTATTTATTCATATTTTCATTATTGTTAGTATAGTTTATTTATTGTAAAGAGTGCCGTCGATTTACAAGTAAAATGGCTTCCAAATGAGTCACTTTTATTTATTTTTATACAGACGTATTGTTTACTTGGCATATTTTCAAAATAAACGTTTTGCAAGTCTTCATTTTGGTCTTTTTTGTATCGAAAATTAAACAAACTGAGCCCTCCTTGGAACTGAACCGAACCAAAATGTGATTTTAGTGTACCATTACAATGCACAACAAATGTTATCTTAGGCCACTGTACAAAAACAGTAACATACATTATGAAATACAAATTAGTAAAAGTTATCCGTCTAAGGACCAAAATGTGATTTTAGTGTACCATTACAATGCACAACAAATGTTATCTTAGGCCACTGTACAAAAACAGTAACATACATTATGAAATACAAATTAGTAAAAGTTATCCGTCTAAGGAAGCCAGATGCTTGCGTTACATCTCCACTTTGTCACAACTTCCCATTCTGAGCAGCACACAGCGACAGTGAAAAAGAAATGCTGCCTTTTAATTGGAAGAAACCTCCAGCTGAACCAGGCTTGGGATATGTAGACTGGCTGTGGATAGAGAGGACAGGGAAAAAAAATACAAACACAAAATAGCTGGTTCAGGTATACTTTTGCTTACGTTTTCATGCGTATACATTTATGTACGATTATATATACAGTATATGTTATGTATGTAACCCCTTTTGAAATTTAGTCTTGCAAGTATAAATACCGGTTAAAAATCTTCTCCTGTCATTGAGTGTGATTCTTTTGGTAAACAACATCAGTGAGAGAGGTTTTTGCCAATAAATGGTCTTTTGAGAGCCGGATCCAACAGCTCCTCTGGGACCACCAGGCTTGGACCTGAATCCCAGCACGGGAGGTGGGTGCTGGGGGTGTTGGACTCCTGAACTGAAAGCCCCCTGGCTTGTTGCTCTGTGAGCAGTGTGTACTGTGGGGCGGCCGTGGCACAGTGGTAATGGCAGTCGACCCCCGATCGGAAGGTTGGTGGTTTGAATCCCGCATCCGCCCACCATGTGTCGTTGTGTCCCTGGGCAAGACACTTAACCCCGAGTTGCTCCCGGTAGGTCTGGATGGCGCCTTGCAAGGCAGGCTACCACTACCGGTGTATGAATGTGTGAATGAATGGGTGGATGGCTGGTATTGTAAAGTGCTTTGGGGCTCCTCACAGGGGGCTGGAAAGCGCTATATAAATAAGCTCCATTTACCATTTACCATTTACTGGAGACCCTCTGAGACTGGTGAGTGCTGGAGATTCTCAGTGGTTGGTAAGTGTTGGCAGGTGCTCTTATCAAGGTCAAGGGAGGATAGAAACCAGAATGGACTGGACTATAAAAACAAAAAGAAAAAAAAAATAGATTGGGGAGCTGACCGAGGATGAGTGAGAGGTGGTACAGCGAACATAGGAGAAACAAATGACGGATCAGCTGAAACCACACAGACTGACTGGGGTCTAAACTTAAAGCCCCACTGACATGATTTTTTAATTTTCATAAAATTTCTCAAAATATATATCTTTTATCATTTAAATATGTTCATTTTTGCAAACAAAATGCTAAATCACTTTAATTTTGCTTTAAAAGTGATTTTGAACTTCAAGCCGTGTTTAATCATGGGAAATCCAAATACACACGAACGCACCATCTGTAACGTAACACTGGCTTTGGTCTCTTTAATAGCGGACCATTTAAAACCCGACGAATTTATCAATCTATGTGAAGATTTGAGCTATTTGTCTTCATTTTGGGAAGCAGAAAATAGTTTGGGTGATGGAACAAGAAACAACAGGATCTAATTTAGGTCTGATGCTG
>JBBPBX010039452.1:0-12897 GCA_038048925.1 Garcialebias charrua
ATATATATATATATATATATATATATATATATATATATGTATTGGTGTGTGTGTGTGTGTGTGTGTGTTGGGTGCAATGCGCAAAGTGTGCTGAGGCGCACGGTTTGCGTGCGCGCGCACACACAGACAAGTTTCTCTTCAAAACTATCCATGTCTGTCAAAGCAAAAACAAAAAACGCCCACAAACTTTGAACCAATCACACGCTGCGAGCCGCATCGTCGGCGTCTCGGAGTTCTGACTGGGGGCTATGTACACGACGCGCTGTCACCGTGGGATCACAGCGTGAGTGCGGCCAAAAGTTGCGCAATGTTTGCTCACTCAACGGGGGTAAAAGACGTGCGACAGGGTGTCTTAACGATTATAACAAGGCCCTTAGATTGTTTGGTGATAAGGAGTCCAGTTCCCTCTTAGTGACATAGGAAGAGGAATCTGATTCAGCTCTGAGCTGTTTACGCACACACCAGCTTGAACACAATTGCTTTTGTGAATGTGTGAAGCTAGTGGTCGCCTGCGGGCGTCTGACGTGCCCCCCCGCATCATTAGATTCTGTCGGCGCGTCTCTCTGAGGCGCGGACATGTCACGTGTTAGCTTGGTTAGTGTATTGGCCGCCCCGTCGTTCACAATGGAGCGGGGCTGGAGCACGTGGTCTCCCTCACCTGTCTCCATGAGGGGTGGAGGGCCTGCTTGCAGACGCCTCTGTGCCTGTTCTCTACAGATGGAGCAGAGGCACTCCACTGGGGTTTATTGATTATGCTAATACCCTGTGAGCCATGAGGGAGGAGGGGAAACGGTCCCCTTCCTTTATGACGGCTGGCAGGCCGGAGGGACCTGAAGTTACTTGTGTTTGTTGCCTTTTTGTTTTTTTGAGTCAATAAAACAGAAAGGAACTGTTTTTTGAGCTTTATTCGGTTTTAAGTGTAATGACATGTTTGAATTTATGTCACTTACAGCAGGAAAAACATGATTTGTGAATGCAACAGAGTTACCAGCCATGTGTACCGTGCTACAAATAAAGTCTAGATATGAACGGATCATTCCCCGTACTGCTTGGTCGGGTGACCGTGTAATGTCAAGACGTGAACCCGGTTCATCAGGCACGTTTTTGTCTGTCGTCCCGATTCGCAGAGGAGGCCCTGTGTCTGACCGCCTGGCGGGGGACAAACCTGTTTTTGCTTCATGCGTGCTCTGTACGAGGTTGGCCGGGCGGTGGTCTCTGCCGATGCTCATCCTCGTAGGCCGGCCGCTTCTGCGGTGGAGACGCGTTGCCGAGCGGTGTCGAGGCTGTGCAGGTCTGCCTCCAGCAGACTCCCTTCGGGAGGGGGGGGGCGAAGCTTCTCCTGGGAATGCCCACCTGAAGAGCTTCAGCCTGTTTGCTCCTTTGGTCCAGCTTGGTCTGAATTCAATCCAAAGCTTTTCCAAATAATCCCATCGGCTATATCAAGTGGTGGAGAAAAGGCACCTTTTGTCCCTCGGGAAGATCCGTTAAAGTCATCCACAGATGGCGTATTGCGATGACCACTTCCGCCATGCCTCTGCCTTGAGCAACAGCGGCTGTCCCCATTATGCGAAGAACTAAGTCTGTTGCCCTGCGGGCTTCGTCCAGCAAGTCGGCTGCAGCCTGCTTGTCCGTTGTTACCTGGAGCTGTTGAAGTCTTTCAACCAGGTAAGCCTGCATCAACGCGAACACGTTCATGGCGCGCGCCGCGAGTCCCTGAGCTCTGTAGCATTTCTCGAGAAGAGAAGCCGAGGCTTGAAAAGCTTTGCTGGGAAGAGTTGGTTTTGTCCCGGATGACTTGGGAGCCAGGTGAGACGCTAGCGTGTCCTCAATTTGAGGCACGTTGGCTATTCCCACCTCATCCATCCCGTCCACGTCGAGGAACTGTGAGAGTGGTAAGAGCATGGGAGCTCGGGGCTGAGCCCAGGTGCGAGTTAGTTCTGTGAGGAAGTCCGGGAACACGGGCATCCTTTGCCTCGTGGCGGCCTGCTGTTTTGAATAAAAATAGTTTCCTGCCAGCCTCGTGACCTGTTGGCGAGGTGGAGGCTCTGGCCATGGGATGTGCAGCGCGTCCGCTGCTCTGTGGCACAGGTCGAACAGAGCAGGGATGGAAAAGTCAGTTTCTGGGAGCACAGGTACCGGGGTCTGGGAGAGGTCTTCTCCTTGTTCCTCCAGTTCGACGTCTGCGTCCTCCGCAGAAAATTCGCCTGAGGCTGAAATCGAGATCTCGTCCTCGTTCATCATGTCTCGAGTGTCAAATTCTACTGTTAAATCCACCATAGGAGCCAGCACGTCAGGGTTGTCACCCCATTCGACTCGTGTGCTGTCGTGTAGAGCCATGTTCTCGAGCTCCGGCATGGGAGTGAGGGGCTCAGTGGTGTCAGCATCCGCTGGCACTACTGGGGCGCCCAAGGCCTTGGCGACGAGGTCAACCCGGTGCCGCAGCACCGCATATAGCATCTGGCTGCAGTGTGGGCAAAAGTTGGGCGCATCCAACGCTGTTTTTGCGTGTAGCATTCCCAGGCAGACTGGACAGACCTCGTGGGTGTCCGTCGCCGCGAGGGAGAAACCGTATCCGCTAGGACAGGCGCGCGAGGTTGGGCTCGCCGTCCTGCTGGTTTTCCTTGGAATTCTTTTCTTTCGCTTTCCTTTCTCTGGGGGCATGTCTGAGATAAGGCGAGTGAGTCCTTCCAGAATCCTTTTTCTTTTAATTTGTTTAGACGTCTCTTCCGTTGTGCCGTTTTTGCTGGCTAGCCCGCTACGAAATTAGCAGGGGTAGCAGTGTGACGCAGTTAGCGCCGTTGAGCGAAGCAGTCTGTGGAGAGAGGAGAAAAAATACTTTGGGGTTAAAGAAAATGTACTCAGGAATAATTCTCTGTGCGCTCTGTGTAGAGAGCAAGCTCACCTCTGGTTGAGCAATGAAGCAACAGAGAAGTCCCGCAAAGAGAGGTAGTTCAGGTTTAAGCGAGGAAAAGGGCAAGTAAGAGAAAGATGGATGGGCATCAGTCGCTTAAATATCCAGAGGGCGGGGCCTCTGGCGCGACGTTGATGCCCTAGCCGTAAAGGCGTGATTGTATTCCTTCAGGTAATCGTGCGGGTGCGCAATTCCCATAGCAAGTATGTTGCACCGAGAGACCGACTGATAAAGGAACTATGTATGGAGTCAGACATAGTTTTTGCCAAGTTACACACCCAAGAAATATTAATTTTAGTGATCTCTGATTTGCATAGCCAAGTGTCATTTTCACCTATGTACATACAACATACATACATACATACATACATACAACATACATATATACATACATACCATATTTTCCGGTGTATAGGTTGCACCTTTTTATGGTTTTTTCAAGGCCTGCGACCTATACTCAGGTGCGACCTATATATGGCTTGTTATCACTTTCGGTGAAACAAATTTTTAAATCCAGCTCATTTCACAATTACGTTCATTTATTAAGGAAAAGTTCAGCTCAGACATATATTTGCTATAATTTTTATCAAACAAATAATTGTTTTTAAGTGTTAATCTTCTTAAAAGCCTTGCTGTGCACTCCTGTGGCAGACATTTGCAGCAGAGCTAAACGTAGGTGCGACCTATACACCAGTGCGACCTATCTAGGGATTTTTCCAATCTATTGGTGATAATTGGACAATGCGACCTATACACAGGTGCGACCTATACACCAGAAATACGTACTACATACATACATACATACATACATACATACATACATACATACATACATACATACATACATACATACATACATACATACATACATACATACATACATACATACATACATACATACATACATACATATACATACATAAATTCATTCAACATTTATTTAGGCAGGTTAATCCATTGAGACTCATTTACAAGAGAGACCTGTTTTCAACAAAGAATGATGACAACAGCGACAAAAATAGACAATCATAAGAGAGGCATACAGATTTTTTTTAAAGGGGACCACAGATGCAAAATTCACTTTTTAATGTTTTTTTTACTCAACTTTGGGTATTTACTTCATAAAAAAACAGTCCTTGTGCCAAAAAAATGCACCCAGTGGTTTATTTACTCTAAGTAGATTTATTTATTTTTGATAAATACACCTGGATTCACACTTCCTGCAGTTATTGACGTCACAAGCCGTAGCCAATCACCTCAAACCTGAGTCCAGCCCCTCACCTAGCAACCCCTGGTTAGGCTCAACCCACTTCTGTATTAAACACATGACTGTTGTTTTTCATGATTTCATCTCATCTTTTGTTTATATGTTCTTAATTTCATGTGTACAGCACTTTGTTGCAGCTGTGTTTTTTTTAAATGGCTTTATAAATAAAGTATAATTGTTATTTTTATGTTTTAGTTCAATTTTTAGTGTATTTGCGATCGCTCCCAACGCGCAGCCGGCAAAAATTAAACGAGCGGACCCCCGGCGTAGGGACCAGCGGCAACGGGACCCTCTTCTGGCGCGATGGAGCGGAGCTTCAACTGTACAGCCTCGCTGCTGCCCTCGCAGCAGCCTCGCAGCAGCGAGGACCTTCTCCTTACGGATTAATTTACGGGAGACACTTGGTGAACTTTGTTGTCTTGACTGGAACAGCGATAACTCCCAAAATCTCCGCGTGCAACGAGCGGAGCTGGCGAACACCGGAAGAGGAACAAGCTAACATTAGCTTCGGATTCGGGTGGTCTCATGCTAAAAGGAGCAGCTAATTGCGGCGCGCTCAGACGGGTTTCGGTAAGTTATCTTAAGCTAGCACTAACAGTAAGTCAAATGAGTAATAAAAAAAGAGCTAATTTTAAAACAACAACACATTACAGATACTGGCTGTTACAGAGGGCGTAAACAGATCGTTGAAGGGCGTGGACTTCAAGAAACCGGTCGTTCAAAACGAAAGTTAAAAATGGCAGAATTAAAAAGGGTATAATTAATTATCTAAGAATTATTTTGTGTATTAAAATGAATTAATATTGTCAAGATAGCACACAGACATAACATAAAAATTTTAAATACCTATATGTGGTCTCCTTTAAACAAGTTAAAAAGTTAATAAAGTTTTACAAGTTTAAAAGTTTTTAAAAAGTTTAAAAAGTTTAAAAAATATTTAGAATAATAAATAATAAATACATCTGTTTTCTACACTTGATCCTATGCAAGGTCACAGAGAGCTGGTATTGATCTCTAGCAGTAATTGGATGAGAAGCTGACTGTAATAAATTCAAGTTACTGTATTCACAAACAGGAGAAGATACAACAAATCCCACACAAGACAGGCCCTAGAGAAATGTGGATATCCTAACTGGGCCCTCCTGAAACCAGAGAAGAAACCCAAACAGGACTCCAGCCAACCATCAGGTGAAAAGAAGGAACCCAGACCAGTGATCCTTCCATATGTTGCGGGAGTTTCAGAGAAACTGAGATGTTTTATTTCTAAACATAACATCCAAGTGGCTTTCAAACTCCAAAATACATTATGGCAAAAACTGGTCCATCCCAAAGATCCAGTCCCCCGGCGTAAACAGAGTAATATTGTATATGCTATTCAGTGTCAGGAGGGCTGTGATCAGTTGTACATTGGGGAAACTAAACAGCCACTGACCAAAAGGATGGCCCAGCACAGAAGATCAACATCATCAGGTCAGGACTCTGCAGTTTACACTCATCTCCAGGTCAGCAATCATTCTTTCAGGGATGAAGATGGTCACATCCTTGATAGCGAGGACCATTGGTTTGAGAAGAGTGAAGGAAGCCATCTTTGTGAAGAGAAACTGTCCATCATGGGGTGGAGCCTCTGTGAACAACTGTCACCTTCTTACAATGCTGTTATTGCTAGTATCACTCAACCCCCTGTAAATAGCAAGCATCCATCACTAACGATCGGTTGTTAGGCAGTTTTTCCTCCTTTAGCATGTGAACAGCTAGTTTTGGCTGTCACCAGCAAACTGGTTGATATGAGAAGGGGCTATTTGTAAGACTGTTTAGTGCAGCTCCTCAAACTGACAAAGACTTTTGGATTAAAGACAGAACATTTCAACAATGTTTTCTTGTTTTTTAATCCATCCAGAAGACCTGACTAAACTTTGTTAGATTCAGCAAAGACCTGACATGGGACAATGGTTCAGCCTTTATTTAATCAATTTTATGAAAAGATTTTAGGTGATGTGTCTTAAGAATCACACTCAGACACTGACTGGTTGAAATTTCGGCAGCTAAGGAATAAATGCACATCTGCCATCAAAGCCGCAAAACGTAACTACTTCTTATCTCAGACCTCCAAAAATCTAAACGATCCTAAAAAATTCTGGAAAACCATCAAATCTCTCTCAGGCACCCCCCAATCATCTGACCTCCCATCACAATTTCTTGTTGACTCTGTTCCTGTGTCAAATAAGCACGAGATCCTGAACTGTTTCAATAAACATTTTGTTGCTTCTAGTTCATTATTTGACACAGTTACAAACGGAAAATCAGCCACTTTATCTAATAATCAAACTTCTACAAATCAAATCCCTCCTACAAGTCAACCATCTGTTAATCACACCTTCTCTTTTTCTCCGTTCTCAGTCAGTGAGGTAAATAAACTGTTAAATGATCTTGATCCTAAAAAATCTGCAGGTCCAGATGAACTTCCACCTTATTTCTTAAGGCTGGCTGCTCATATCATCACAGTCCCTGTGACCCACATCTTTAATCTATCCATAAGCCAAAACACCATTCCGGATGCTTGGAAAACAGCCTTTGTTCTTCCTTTGCTGAAGGGAGGTGACCCCACCTCACTGAACAATTATCGACCGATCTCTAAACTCTGCATCTTAGCCAAGGTTCTAGAAAAACTGATAAACTCTCAGATCAAAAATTATCTGGACTCATTTAACATCTTACCTCTCCATCAATCTGGTTTCAGGAAAAAACACAGCACAACAACTGCTTCTCTGAAGGTTCTGAATGATGTTGTTGAAGCATTGGATGCTAAGGACTATTGTGCTGCACTTTTCTTAGACCTGTCTAAAGCTTTTGACACTGTGGATCATAACATCCTGTGTCATAAGCTCTCAGAAATCGGTTTCTCTGATCACACCATCGGTTGGTTTTCTAACTATCTTTCCAATCGGAGGCAATGTGTTCAACATAACGGTACTTCTTCCAGCTATTTAACAGTTAAAAATGGTGTACCACAAGGCTCAGTTTTAGGACCCACTCTCTTTACAATCTACATAGCTAATGTAGGTCACTGCATCCCTGATGCATCCTTACATTTCTATGCTGATGATACAGTTGTTTACTGCCGAGCTAAAACAGTTGCTAAGGCTTTCCAGTTACTGCAATCCGCTTTTGACATCATCCAGTCAGATTTGTTCCGTCTCAAACTTGTCCTAAATGCTGATAAAACAAAAGGGATGTTTTTTTCAAATAGGAAGGCGGTTCCAGCAGATCCTCCTCTGATTTTATCTTCAAATGGTGTCCCTATTGAGTTTGTTGATTCCTATAAATATCTGGGTATCCTGATCGATTCACATCTCTCTTTTAAACTCCACGTGGAAAACCTAGTGAAGAAACTGAAAGTTAAACTGGGTTTCTTTTTCAGAAACAGATCATGTCTAACACTGAATGTTAGGAAACGCCTTGTATCTGTGACTTTCCTTCCCTCCATTGATTACGGTGACATTCTCTACATGAATGCTCCTACAAGCACCCTGCGGATGTTGGATGTTGTCTATCATGGTGCACTAAGATTCATAACTGGCTGTGATTATCGTACCCACCACTGCACCCTGTATTCACTGGTTAACTGGACATCATTAACCTCACGCAGACTCTTCCACTGGTACATTTTCATCTTTAAATCACTTCTTGGTCTGCTGCCCTCATACATCTCCTCCTACATGTCTTTGCGTGAGTGCAGCTACAGCGTGCGCTCTCAGGACATGATTACCTGCAGTGTTCCGTCAGTGAGGACTGAACTTGGAAAAAGGGCCTTCTCCTACTCCGCTCCTGCTTCATGGAATATCTTACAAAAAGATCTGAAGCTCTCGACCTTGACTTCTCTAAATGGTTTTCAGAATCTGTTGGAATCCTGGCAAAAACCAATGCAGATTTGTTCCTGTCTTTGATTTTATACGTCTACCTTATGTTTTGCTCGTTTTTTGATACTTTGTTTAAAAAAAAAAAAAATGTATTTCTTTCTTTTGTTTTTTCTCTTTTTTGTTTTCTATTGTTTATTGTTTGTTTATTGTTTATTGTTTAAGGAAATTCTACCATTGCTGTTCATCGTTCTTTAGTTTTAGCAGGTCGCTTTCGTAAATGAGCCCATGAGGTTCAATAAGATTTACCTGACTAAATAAAGGTTGAATGAAAAATCACCTTGTTGCTGCCACAACATTGTTCTATATCTGTCAACTTGAGTTATTCTTATTCTAGCAGGTCGCTTTCGTAAATGAGCCTTCGAGGCTCAATAAGATTTACCTGACTAAATAAAGGTTGAATGAATTCTTGGTTGGGTGGCTGTAGCTGAGTGGAATAGAGCAGTCATCCTCCAATGCAAGAGTTAGGGGTTCGATTCCATCAGCAGTCACATGCCTAGGTGTCGCTGGGCAAGATGCTGAACCCCTCATTGCCTCTGATATGTGTTCCATCGGTGTATGATTATGATAAAACACAGATTATTCTTTAGATATAGTAGAGTGCTGTATGAATGGGTAAATGAGGCACAGATTGTGATGTAAAGAGCTTTGAGTATCTTCATAAGATAGAAAGGCACTGTATAAGTACAGTCCATTACTTCTTAAATTCAAGATCTTTTTTATTGAATTTTTCACTTTTTTTTTCTTCAGACAACAACAACAACAACAAACAAAAACAACACCAACAACAAAAAACACAACAATCAATCTAAGTTACAACATGTAGAAAATAATCCCTACCCAATCACTGCCAAAAGAAAAGGGAAAAAAATAAATAAAAGGTAAAATAGCCAAGAGACTGCATTAACCTGAATGAGTTGTGTTGTCAAAGAGACTGGAACAGATTCAGGAAAGGTCCCCAGACATTCTCAAATTTACCCTCTTTCTGTTGGAGTGTGAATCTGATTTTCTCCAGCTTTAAACAGGACATGATGTCAGCCAACCACTGAGCGTGAGTGGGTGGAAACGGTTCTTTCCACCTAAGCAAAATAGCTCGTCTGGCCAGGAGAGAGGTGAATGATATTACATGTTGTTGGTTTTTATTTAGGTTTGTCATGCCCTCTACAAGACCAAACAGAGCAATCAGTGGGTCAGGGTTCAGGCGTGTATCTAGTACATGTGATAAAGTCTGAAAGATTTCCCGCCAATATTTGTTCAGAGATGGGCAAAACCAAAACATATGGGAGAGAGAGGCTTCAGCATGTTTGCATCTCACACAGTATGGGCTGACATCAGGATACATAGAGGACAATTTCAGTTTAGAGATGTGAGCTCTGTGCACCACTTTAAATTGTATTAGACAATGTCTAGCACAGAGAGAACTGGAGCTCACCAGTTTGAGTATGGAGGTCCAAGAGTCCTCTGAAATAGAGGAGCCGAGATCCTCTTCCCAAGCAGCTTTGATTTTATCTGAGGAAGCACGCTTCAAATCCAATAGTTTACTGTAAATGAATGAAATGGACTGTTTTTTATTTGGGTCTAGAGAAAGAATAGTGTCAACAATACTGCTATCAGTTGAAATGGAGAGGCTGGACAAATGAAGAGTAATAAAGTGCCGTATTTGGAGATACCTAAAAAAATTGGACTGGGGAAGACTAAATTTTTCACATAGTTGTTGAAATGAAGCTAAAGTGTTATTGAGAAACAAGTCATTGAAGCGTACTATACCCCTTCTTTGCCATTCTTTAAAAACAGAGTCCTGAGATGAGGGTTTGAAAAGTTGGTTAGACATGATAGGGCTATAGAGAGAGAAACTAGAGAAATTGAAACATTTACGAAATTGTGCCCAGATTTTTAGTGAGTGTTTTATAACTGGATTTATAACAGTTGTAAGTGGTGGAAGCGGGAGTGAGGATCCCAAGAAAGCCACGGAGGACCATTTCCCAGAACACTGTGACTCCATCTCTACCCAGTCAGGGCTGTCAGGCCTGTTGTAATAGAATGACCAGAATGCTAGACAGTGCAAGTTTGCTGCCCAATAATAAAAGCGGAAATTTGGAAGGGCAAGACCGCCTGCGGCCTTAGTTTTTTGGAGATGTGTCTTATTTAAGCGTGGACGTTTTCCTTGCCACAGATATGATGAAATGATGGAATCTAACTGAACAAAGAATGAACCAGGGATAAAAACAGGAATATTTTGAAAAAGATATAAAAACTTAGG
Source organism: Garcialebias charrua (assembly GCA_038048925.1). Classification (NCBI taxonomy): domain Eukaryota; kingdom Metazoa; phylum Chordata; class Actinopteri; order Cyprinodontiformes; family Rivulidae; genus Garcialebias; species Garcialebias charrua. Next base: position 10,353 of record JBBPBX010039452.1, read on the forward strand.
TAAAGTGACCATCTTGACTGAGTTAATACGGCCTGTGAGGGAAATGGAAAGCGGTGACCATCGGGATAATGCCTGCTTTGTCTGATTCAACAGAGAGACAAAGTTTTCTTGATATAAATCTTTATACCTCCTCGTAACTGTAACACCCAGGTAAGAGAATTTTGTCTTCTCAATTTTAAGAGGCCATTTACCAAAGTCAAGAGTCTGCGCCAGGGTATTGACAGGGAAAATTACACTTTTACTCAGGTTTAATTTGTAACCAGAGTTTATTCCAAATTCCTCAAGTAATGATAAAACGGAGGGCAGCGTGTCAGTCGGATGAGAAATGAAAAGTAAAAGGTCATCAGCATAAAGGGAGACCTTGTGCTCCATATCGCCTCTCCAGATTCCTGAAATTGTGTCACAGGACCGCAAAGCAGTGGCAAGAGGTTCAATTGCCAGGTCAAAGAGCATAGGGCTCAGTGGGCATCCCTGGCGAGTTCCTCGATGTAGACTGAAGGGTTTTGATATCTGAGAGTTGGTACGAATGGTTGCGGTGGGATGTGAATAAATTAATTGCACCCATGTAATGAAATTGGGGCCAAAACCAAATTTGTCAAGAACATTAAACAAGTAGTCCCATTCAACCCGATCAAATGCTTTCTCTGCATCAAGGGAAATAACACACTCAGGAACAGTATCCGAAGGAGAATAAATAATGTCCAAAAGGCGTCTGACATTAAAAAAGGAGTGCCTGCCTTTAATGAATCCAGTCTGGTCTTTTGATATGATGAAAGGAAGGATCTTTTCCAACCTTTGAGCAAGAACTTTGGCTAAAATTTTGGCGTCTGTATTTAAAAGGGAGATTGGTCGATAAGAGGAACAGTGAGTTGGGTCTTTTCCTTTCTTTGCAATGAGGGTAATGCAGGCCTCTAAAAAAGATTTCGGAAGGGATCCTTGGTCAAATGACTCTAAGAGAACCGAGTGTAGGAGTGGGGAAAGTAATGAAGAAAATTTCTTAAAAAATTCAGCAGGGAAGCCGTCAGGACCCGGACATTTGCCAGACTGCATTACCGATACAGCTGACACAATTTCTGTCAGGGATATTGGGATCTCCAGTGCATCTTTCAGGTTGGGTGTGAGTTTTGGCATGTTGGTCTTTTCGAAAAACTGAGAAGATAAATTCTTGTTGGTTTGGGATTCTGAAGTATATAAATGGGAATAAAAGTCCTTAAATGCTCTGTTAATTTGTAAATGATCTAGAGTTGTGGTGCCGTTCTCTAATTGGATCTTAGGGATGATTTGTTTAGCCATGGCACCCTTCAACTGATTTGCCAGTAGTTTTCCTGACTTTTCTCCATGTATGTAAAATGATGATTTACTTTTCAAAAGTGATTGTTCTATTGAGTATGTAGACAATAAATCAAACTTAGTTTTGAGTTCTACTTTTTTTTTGTACAGATTAGGGCATTTGTTTTGAGCGTATTGTTGATCAATTTCTTTTATCTGCTGGGCTAAATCAGTTCTTTCTTTTTGAGATTTTTGCCTCAGCCGGGCGGTATATGAAATGATTTGTCCCCTAAGATAGGCCTTAAGGGTATCCCAAACTGTTGACAGTGGGATCCCAGGAGTTCTGTTTATGGATAGAAAGAAGGTTATTTCTTTTTCTATAAATGTAACAAAATCATTGTTTAACAGTAACGTTGAATTGAATCTCCACTGTCTACTCCTTATAGGAATGTCAGGGAGGGACAAAGACAGAGTGACAGGTGCATGGTCTGAGATGACAATACTGTGGTAGTCACAGCCACGGACAGAGGGAAGAAGTTTGTTGTCCATGAAAAAGTAATCGATCCTCGAGTATGAATGATGAACATGAGAAAAAAAAGAATATTCTCTCTCAGCTGGGTGTAAAAAACGCCATACATCGCACAGGCCATACTTAGATAGAAAGGCACGAATAGTGTGGGACGACCTGCTGGCTGTGGCAGGGTTTGTAGAGGATCTGTCCAAAACTGGGTCCAACCAGCAATTCAAGTCACCACTGAGTATCAATGAGTATGTGTTTAGGTCCGGGAGCAGTGAGAATAATTTCTCAAAGAAACCAACATCATCCGTATTTGGGGCATAAACGTTAACTAGCACTACTGGTGTGTTGTACAATTTACCGGAAACAATCACAAAACGACCATATTTATCTGAGTTAACTTGAAAAGGTTCAAATGAAATGTCTTGACTGATGAGGATCGAGACGCCCCGAGCCTTTGCTCGAAATGAGGAATGGAAACTCTGCCCGTGCCATGTTTGCAGTAATCGTTTGCTATCGTCACTTCTAATGTGAGTCTCCTGCAGGAAAGCAATGCCTGTATTTAACTGTTTTAAATGAGAGAGCACCTTCCTTCTCTTGACGGGGTGGTTCAAACCTTTGACGTTCCAGCTTGACAACACCAACTGACCACTCATATTACTAATAATTTGTATAAGAAAGGTAGGTAATACAGTCTAATGTGTTGATGGCTGTGCAGTTCTTGGCAAAGTGAAAGAAAATATAAATTAATGGCAGTGA
>JBBPBX010039453.1:13671-29881 GCA_038048925.1 Garcialebias charrua
TATATATATATATAATATATAAATATAAAAAATTATTTTTATTATATAAAAATTAAGTAGTCGGTGACACAGAGGTCACACTGTTTTGTTGCATCATTATGTCTGTTTTCATTTACTGTTTCAGTCTGTCATTTAGTTTATTTTAGTAGTTGCATTGGTTGCACAGGAGATGGCAATGTAGTGCCAGAAATGTGTGGTTACCTGTCCTTCAGCAGCTGTTTACTGTACCTTTGTTACACTCAGCTTTCTGCTCAGTGTCTGGCAATCACAGAGATGCTTTTGGTATGTACCGTATCTTGTTTTCAATTGTCTTTTGTAAATTAACAGAGAAATGTGAATCTATTTTGTCTGGTTTTACATTTTTCTCTTTAAACAAGATTGTATGTGACTTCCGGAAGCAAATGGAGTAGACGGTCGCACTGGAGCTCCGCTCCCACGCTAATATCTAAATCCCCGCTCAGAACTCGTTAATAGGATTATTATTTTTGACAAAATAATCTATGAGCGGGAGGATCAACACGTCGAGCCATAAAAAAGTTAGTAAAGATGCCCAAAACTCAGGATAAAAACGCCCCGGTGGCCAAAGCTAACACACGCTCAAACCAAGCTAGCGACAGCACGGCTAACGTGGAAGCTACGAGCGCCGAAGCGAGCACGGACTCAGAAGGAATACTCAAGGCTATCGGTGAATTGAAGACCGTTCTGAAGGGGGACAACGAAAAATTACAACATAACTTCGACCAACTGGGACATGAAATCAACGGTAAGCTGGACAATATTTCCACCGAGGTGCGAGGCCTAGCAGTGCGGGTTGACGAGGCGGAGACCCGCATCAACAAAGTGGAGAACTGGGCTAAAGAAGCGACCGAGGCGCTGTGCCTCTGCCTCGAACAACAGAGGAAAACGCAGCTTAAAGTGCTTGATTTAGAGTCCCGCTCCAGAAGAAGCAATTTGCGTGTCTTTGGGGTGCCAGAGGGGCAGGAGGGGGACTCGGCTACACAGTATATTGAGACACTCCTGAGAACCCAGTTGCAGCTACCAGAGGACTTTGATTTGAAAATACAACGTGCTCACCGCACTCTGACAAATAAACCCCCACCCAATTCACCACCGAGGGCTTTCATCGTCAACTTTCTGGAATTTTCTACAAAAGAAAAGATTTTAAGAGAAGTGTGGAAAAAAGGCAAACTTCAGGTGGGCGCTTCAAATATTTACTTTGACCATGATTATGCACCTGAGATAGTGAAAAAGCGCAAAGAATATATCGCTATCAAGAAAGTGCTCAAAGCAAAAGGCATCCGCTTCCAAACACCATTTACCAACATGAGGGTCCACTGGGAATCGGGAGCGCGCACATATTCCAGCGCTCGGGAAGTCTACAACGAGATGAAGAAACGTGGAATCCAGGTGGAGGAACCGGCTGCAGCTGATGTCAACACTGGAGCAGAGGCGCGTCTCCGGGAGCTGCTGGACTGGCAGCCAGCGGGTAACAGCGGTGCAGGAGTGGCGCAGAGAGCGAGGAGCAAGCTGCAGGATTTCCAAAGGAGCTTGTCCCAGTGAAAATAAGTAAAACAACAAGTCACAACTCATCACTACTGTAAGTAGGCTCTGATTTATTACTTCGTGGGAGAGGACACTGTTTATTTTATTTTTACGTTGGACTAATAGGATGGACGTGTTTTTTCCTAAAGACGCTTTCACTGTCCTTTTTGGGCCCTCTCAGCCTGAGAGGTTTAACCCTCGACTTGCCAACGGGGTCACGAGTGAGAAGAGGGAGGCTCTTCTCACCTTGGAAGTCAGTCTGTTATTTTGTATTCTATTTGTGTTCTTTTTGTTGTTCTATTTGTGTTCCTTTTGTGTTTATTACAGTTTGTGTTCTGGGCTCAGGGGTCAAATCAGTCAAGGTAACTCTTTATATTAATGTCATATAATCTAAAAGTCGCTTCCTTGAATGTAAATGGACTGAGTAGTCCAGTGAAAAGAAAAAGGGTCTTAGCTAAGCTGAAAAAAGATGGGGTGAAAATTGCTCTTTTACAAGAGACACATATGTCTAAACAAGAACATGAAAAGTTCAAATCATTTGGTTACTCAAACACATTTTATAGCTCTTGTAGAAACAGTAGAAAGAGGGGGGTTCTCACCCTAATTTCTAACTCACTGAACTTTGAACTGATATCTGAGAAGGGTGACAAAGAGGGTAGGTTTGTTATTATAAAGGGAAGGATTGATAATGTCATTGTTACGATTGTTAATGTATATGTACCTCCAGAGAGTGACAGAACCTTCTTAAAAACGCTCTTTGACACCATTATCTCTTTTAGTGAAGGAGTTCTTATTTGTGCCGGTGACTGGAACACAATCCCTAATTTTACTCTAGATACAACAAGCAATAAAAAGCAAAAAACTAGTAGGTCAAAAGATTTAAATATTCTGATCAGGGAGATGGGAATGTTTGATGTCTGGAGGGACCTTCATATAAAGGAAAGAGAATACACTCACTACTCCTCTACACACAAAGTTCACTCTAGGATCGACCTGTTCCTGATGAACACCATAGATAGATCTAAAGTGAAGGAATGCTTAATTGGAACGTCTGATATCTCTGACCATAATGTTATTTATCTATCCATCAGCCTATCCAATAGACCTAAAACAACAATATGGCGCCTAAATGTAGGTATCCTTAATAATGAAACCACAACAAAGGAGATTAGAAATGAAATAAGGGAATGTATAAAAGATAATAACGATGGGCAAGTAAACCCCACCATGGTCTGGGACACGGTCAAGGCAGTAATGAGAGGGAGACTAATTTCAAGAACAACCTATCTTAAAAAGATAAAAAGATTGAAATACGAGGAACTGCAAAACACATTGAGGAAATTAGAACTAAAACAACAAACGTCTAACAATAGAGAAGTATCAAAACAAATAGCGAAAACTAAAAACAATATAAACGATATGGTACTTGAGGAACTTGAGAATAAATTACGTTTCTCCAAACAAACATTTTACGAATCAGGTCCAAAAGCTACACGGATTTTAGCTAGACAACTTCGCAAACAACAATTGAAACATTCAATTACCAAAATTAGAGACTCAACTGGTAACTTAACCTACGATGAGGACAAAATACATAAGACCTTTGAAAATTACTTTGAAAAACTATATTCTGCCCCAGAACCAGCTAATATAAATGCTATTGATAATTTCCTGACAGCTTTGGACCTCCCTTCGCTCGGATTAAGCCAAAACAAAGTTCTAACTGCTCCCATTACACAGAAAGAACTGGATGCAACAATTGGACATTTGAAAAATAATAAAAGTCCTGGTTGTGACGGTTACCCAAATGAATGGTACAAAGTGTTTAGAAAGGAGCTTTCCCCTGCCCTGCTCGACTCCTTTAACTGGACTTTGAGTAGGGCAGAGATTCCACCATCTTGGAGAGAGGCTGTAGTGTCTGTTCTCCCTAAAGAGGGGAAAAATGCTGAACATTGTGAGTCATATCGCCCAATCTCAATTCTGAATGTAGACTATAAAATTTTTACATCAATAATTTCTAGGAGAATGGAACACTACCTACCAGATTTAATACATGAAGATCAGACGGGATTCATCAAAGGCCGACAAACTCAAGACAGCATAAGACGAACATTACATATAATAACTCAAGCCAAAAAGCAGGACCTCAACGTTGCACTAGTTAGCCTAGATGCAGAAAAAGCTTTTGACCGGGTCAATTGGACCTTTCTATACAAGGTACTAGAACGTATGGGCTTTAATAATCAGTTTGTTAACTGCATACAATCACTATATGATAAACCACGGGCCAGAATAAAAATTAACGGGCATTTAACGAATAGCTTCCAACTACACAGAGGAACCCGCCAGGGATGCTGTCTAAGTCCAGCACTTTTTGCAATTTTCATTGAACCCTTGGCACAGGCCATTAGAGATAACGATGAGATAAAGGGTGTTAGTTTTGCAAATACCGAACACAAAGTTGGCCTTTTCGCAGATGATGTAATCGCATACCTCCAAAACCCAGATATAACGCTCCACAAATTCATGTCAGCTCTAGTTGAATTTGGTCAACTGTCAGGTTACAGTCTAAACATCACAAAAACACAAGTTTTGACAATTAATTACTCACCTAATAAATTTATAAGAAAGACATACAGACTTAAGTGGGATGCCAAAAAACTAAAATATCTAGGAGTCTTTATTCCCCAAGATTTGGACAAACTATTCAGTTTAAACTTTGATAAACTTACTGAAACCATACAAAAAGATCTGACAGTCTGGGCAAGGTTAATACTGGATTTTACAACTAGAATGGAAATAGTAAAGATGAATTTGCTCCCTCGTTTTTTATACCTTTTTTTATCTTTGCCTATTAGGATACCAAACGCACAGTTTCAGGCCTGGGATAGGCTGATCTCAAGATTTATTTGGTCCGGGACCAGACCAAGGATAAAGTTTAAAACACTCCAAATTAATAGAGACCAGGGGGGTCTGGCACTTCCAAATTTGAAACAATACTACTACGCATCCCAAATAAGAGGTATGGTTTGCTGGTGCTCCCCAGAAATGGAGACAGGGTGGAAACAGATTGAACTTAGCCAGGACAGGGTACAACCCCAAACACGTCTGGGAGGCAAAATAGTTTCAGACGAAAATGGGAATCGTATAGTTGAAGACGCATTGTTAATCTGGAAAGAAGTAGTTGGCAAATACAAATTGACAGATGTCACTGGTCTCCTGATGTGGCCTTCTTGCAACCCTGACTTCCGACCAGGAGAGTTAGACTCTTCCTTTTTGGGATGGAAAGATAGAGGACTGACAACATTATGCCAGTTTGTAGATGGTAACACCTTTAAAACATTTGAACAACTGAAAAGGGAATATAACCTTGAGAACAGAGATTTATTTAAATATTTTCAAATAAGACATTATTACGATAACAAAATAAAAAAAGGGGTCCCTCCAGAAGGTAATACTATTGTGCAAATCTTTACAAACGCTCATACTCACCTCCCAAGTAAAACTGTTTCCAAACTATATAAAGGGCTGCAGAAACATAATGGAAATAATACCTTGTACATTAAGTCAAAATGGGAAAAGGAACTGGGAGTAAAAATTACAGAGGAGGATTGGCTTTTAATGTGTGAAACACAACAGACAACTACCAGTTCCAAAAGATGGAAACAATTCGGGTGGAAGTGCTTAACTAGGTTCTTCATCACACCTCAAATTACCAGCAGATATAGAGGAGAAGAACAGCAATGTTGGAGATTATGTGGTCATAAAAATGTCAATCACACTCATATATTTTGGTCCTGCCCAAAGCTGGCATCTTATTGGGATGGAGTCTGTTGGGATATGTCATCCCAAAGGACCCCAGAACTTTCCTGCTGGGACAGATGACTGGAGAAGTGCTTCAAAAAAAAGATGAATACCTATTCAAGATCCTATCAATAGCAAGCAAAAAAGCTATTACTCGGAACTGGCTAAAGAAACCTCCCCCCAAACTGGACAATTGGCGGGAAGTCATAGAGGAAATTCACTCGATGGAAAAACTGACACATCTTCTACAAATTAAAGGACACTCTTACAACAAACGCTGGTCTAAATGGCTGGCCTACAAGATCAAGGAAACCTAACTGTGTACAACATCTTGTATTATTGACATTCCTTTTTTTTAAACCAAATATCAGTGCCCCTAGCTCAGTGTGTTATTTGTGTTATTGTAAAAATGTAAAAAGTTAAATAAAGAGTTTAAAAAAAAAAAAGATTGTATGTATAAATTTGCTGCATTAAAAATAATTTGAAATATATAGGTAAAGCTTAAATTCATATAAATATTTAATAATTTTCTATTAAGGGTTTAAATTTGTTGATTGAAACAGTATTTTCATTTGATATATTTAAATGTGTTTATTATTCAAGGTTTTCAACTTATGGCTCATGGAGCATCAGAGAAAATAAAATAAAAGACTAAATGAGTGGAGTTGTACAGCGTCCTCTGTTGGTGCCAAAGCCTTTTTTTCGAGTTCAAGCAAAGGAGATAACTCGACACACAATTTGATACCCGTCAAAATCGGTGACCTTACTGTAATTTCACATAACTATTTTCAAAGTTCATTATAAATGTGTTTTGGAGTTCTGCCACCTCCTCACTACAGTCTGGGGGCAATTAACATAACATGGGAGCCTCAAGTACTCAGTATCACAGAGGTCACCGAATTTGATACCCGTCAAAATCGGTGACCTTACTGTAATTTCACATAACTATTTTCAAAGTTCATTTTAAATGTGTTTTGGAGTTCTGCCACCTCCTCACTACAGTCTGGGGGCAATTAACATAACATGGGAGCCTCAAGTACTCAGTATCACAGAGGTCACCGAATTTGATACCCGTCAAAATCGGTGACCTTACTGTAATTTCACATAACTATTTTCAAAGTTCATTTTAAATGTGTTTTGGAGTTCTGCCACCTCCTCACTACAGTCTGGGGGCAATTAACATAACATGGGAGCCTCAAGTACTCCGTATCACAGAGGTCACCAAATTTGATACCCGTCAAAATCGGTGACCTTACTGTAATTTCACATAACTATTTTCAAAGTTCATTTTAAATGTGTTTTGGAGTTCTGCCACCTCCTCACTACAGTCTGTGGGCAATTAACATAACATGGGAGCCTCAAGTATTCAGTATCACAGAGGTCACCGAATTTGATACCCGTCAAAATCGGTGACCTTACTGTAATTTCACATAAATATTTTCAAAGTTAATTTTAAATGTGTTTTGGAGTTCTGCCACCTCCTCACTACAGTCTGGGGGCAATTAACATAACATGGGAGCCTCAAGTACTCAGTATCACAGAGGTCACCGAATTTGATACCCGTCAAAATCGGTGACCTTACTGTAATTTCACATAACTATTTTCAAAGTTCATTTTAAATGTGTTTTGGAGTTCTGCCACCTCCTCACTACAGTCTGGGGGCAATTAACATAACATGGGAGCCTCAAGTACTCCGTATCACAGAGGTCACCAAATTTGATACCCGTCAAAATCGGTGACCTTACTGTAATTTCACATAACTATTTTCAAAGTTCATTTTTTTTTTTTTGAACTTTATTGCCTCAAAATAACCAAACAAAGGCATTTACAAACACGAAAAAGTGTTGAGATTGGGCTTCATAAAACACTCATCAAGACAAATAGTACAGGCATGTGGAATCAGGCATCATACTGAGATTCTTCAAATAAAATAGTCAATCGTGACCATCTTGACAGGAAAATATCCATTTTCATTTGTAGTTGGGCAGTCAGACGCTCCATCACATAAACATGCTTCAACTTTTGCATCCATTGAGCAACAGTTGGTGGGCAGGGCTTAATCCAATTTAGGGTAATGGTCTTTCTTGCCACTAGTAACAGGATGTGCAGTATGTAACATTGATCTTTAGTGAGTAGATCCTTGGGATATATGTCCAGCAGAAATAGAAGAGGGTCCATGGGAAGATCTGTCCTTAGAATGTCCTCGATCTTCTGTTTAATGTTCTCCCAAAAGGTCTTAATTTTGGGGCAGTCCCAGAAGATATGTGTGTGGTCACCAACCATTCCACAATTCCTCCAGCATTTGTCTGTAATTGTACTCTTGGAAACAAAAGTTTTTAATGGAGTTTTAAAAAATCTAGTTTTCATTTTCCAGTCAAACTCTTTCCAGATCTGACTCCCAATCCCTTTATGGCACATAGAACACACATTTTCCCAAGTTTTGTCTGTTAATGTTACATTCATCTCCAGTTCCCACTGTTGTTTAATATGCAATGTGTTATCAGACAAATTATTCAGCAATTTTCCATACATTACAGAGATTACTTTGTTCGTTAGTGTCTGCTTTTCAATCACCTGTATAAAAAATGCTTCAATGTCAGTAGGTTCTTTTTTAATTTTATCCCATTCCACGTGTTTTATTAAATAATTTCTAATCTGCAGGTATCCATATAGATCATTTGAAGGCAGGGAAAACTGATCTTGCAATTGAGAGAATGATTTAAGCGTTTGCCCGTAAAACAAATGATCCAGCACAATCAAACCCTTATTTGCCCATCTTTTAAAGACCGTATCTGAAATGGATGGTATAAATTCAATGTTACCCACAATCGGCATAGCACGTGATAGCCCTGTATTACCTTTAATTTGTTTTTCAATTAGGGTCCATATCTTCAGTGTTTGTTGAATCCAAGGGTTGTTAATTTTTAACTTTTTTAAAGAGTTTTGACTCATGAATGGTAGGGTTCTCAATGACAGCCCAGGAACTGAGTTCTGTTCAATGGAGACCCACTGTGTTTCTGTATTATTAGTAATCCAGGCCAAAATAATGCGCAAGTGTGTTGCCCAGTAATACAATTTTAAATTAGGTAGTAGTAGACCACCCTGTTCTTTACTGGTCATTAATACTTTTAGACGCACTCTTGGTCTTCGGTTTTGCCAAATAAATTTTGATACAAGCTTCTCTAGAGTTTTGAATGTAGATTGTGGCACTGATATTGGAAGGGATTGAAATAAAAATAATAATCTTGGTAGTGCATTCATTCTTATTGATTCTATTCTACCCAAGAGAGATAAAGGTAGTACATCCCATCTTTCCAAATCCTTCTTGATTTCCTTAAGTAGTTTTCCATAATTAGCATCAAAAAGTTGTGAGGTTTTTGGAGTGATGTTAATGCCTAAGTATCTAAATCCATGGGAGGATCTTTTAAAGGAGACCAATTTATCTAATTCGGAGGGCCAATTGCCAACAATCATCATTGCTTCTGATTTATTGGTATTAACTTTATATCCAGAGACATGGCTATATTCGTCAAGGCATCTTAGGAGGGCAGGTATGGAGGTGGCCGGCTCCTCCAAAAAGACTAGAATGTCATCAGCAAAAAGTGCTATTTTATGTTGTATATTTGCATCATCTGTTATACCGCGTATGAGCGGATTTGCTCTTATTAACTCAGCCAATGGCTCAATACTAAGAGCGAATAGACAAGGTGACAGAGCATCTCCCTGGCGTGTACCACGTCCCAAAGGAAAGAAGTCTGAGCAGTGACCATTTACTCTAACTCTGGATTTTGGGCTCTTATAGAACATTTTCATCCAATCAACAAATACATCACTAAAACCCCTATATCTAAGTGACTGCTCTAAAAATAACCAGTCCACTCTGTCAAAAGCCTTTTCTGCATCTAGGCCAAGAAACATCGATGGGGTGTCCTTCTTCATTGCAATTATTTGTAAATTTAGGGCTCTTCTAACATTATCACATCCTTGTCTATTGGTAATAAAGCCAGTTTGATCAGGTTTAACAAGCTTTTTTATATACTTCTGAACTCTGTTTGCAAGAATTGAGGTTAGGATTTTCATATCTACACACAAAAGACTGATTGGACGATATGATGTACAAAGAGTCGGATCCTTATTCTCTTTGTGTATGACACTAATCACTGCCTCTGACCATGAACCCGGGGGGTCTCCCTCCGCCAGAGCGTAATTGTAGACTTTACATAAAATAGGTGTTAGTTCATTCAGAAAGGCCTTATAGTATTCTCCCGATAAACCATCAACCCCTGGCGTTTTGCCATTTTTAAGTTTAAGAATGCTCTTTTTAATTTCTTCTTGTGTTATCGGGTGTACCATGATCTCAGCCTCATCCTGTGTTAGTTTGGACATTTCAATTGATTTTAAAAATGTTTCTATATTTTCGAATTTGCAAGGTATTTTTTCCTCTTCATATAGTTTTTTGTAATAATCAGCAAATGTTTTAGTAATTTCTTGTGGTTTTGTAAGAGTCCGGTTTGTCAAGGGACATTTAATTTTGCCTACAACTCTTTTGGATTGGGCTTTACGCAACTGAAAAGCTAGTAAGCGACTTGCTTTATTACCATATTCATAGTATTTCCTATTCGTAAATCGCAATGCCCCTTCCGCTTTATAAGTTAGTAAGTCGTCTAATTCCTGTCTAGTCTGCTTTAGCGTTTCTAATGTTTTCTGGTCCCGAGATTGTTGAAATAGTGTTTCCATGTGTTTTATTTTCTTCTCCAATTCCTTCTGCCTGAAAAGCCTCTTTTTCTTTAGCTGAGAAGAGAGTGAAATAATATTGCCCCTCATTACAGCTTTACTTCCTTCCCACATTATTGAGGGAGAGACTGTATCATTATCGTTTAACTCAAAGTATTCCTTCAGAGCTTTTTGAAGGTCTTGTCTGATTTTCTCATCATTTAATAAAGATACATTAAGTCTCCAGTATTTAAACTGATTAGCTGGTCCTGTCTTTAGTTTGAGCACGACTGGAGCATGATCTGATATAGTAATTGGTTCTATATTACATTCATTAACTCTATAAGTGTCCCCCACTGTTATCAAAAACATATCCAGTCTAGAATAACTACCATGAACTTGTGACATAAAAGTAAAATCCTTTTCTCTAGGGTGTAAATGACGCCAAATATCTATTAAGCCCAGTTCCTGAATCATAGCATTAAGCGTTGTAGATTTTCTTGTTGTGGGTCCCCCTCCCATTGGGAGTCGGTCCAAATATGGTCTAAGTACGCAATTGAAGTCCCCGGCCACCAAAATAGTTCCTTCTGCTTTATCTGCCAATTTTAATGCTATTAATTTAAAGAACTTAGGACAGTCCTCATTTGGAGCATAAAGATTAAGCAAAGTGATTTTAGCACCATCAATTTCACCTATCACCATCACATACCTACCCTCCTTATCAGTGCATGTTTCCTTATGGTTGAAATATACATTTTTATTTATAAGGATAGCCACTCCTCGCTTCCTCCCATATGAGGATGCATATACTTGGTCCACCCATTCTCTCTTCAATTTTAAATGCTCATTTTCCGATAAATGTGTCTCCTGAATCATTGCAATAGAACAATGCAGTTTCTTCAACTGATTAAATATTTTCTTTCTTTTAATTGGAGTGCTTATGCCCTTAACATTATAAGTAATGCATATTAAATTACTCATAATTTCAAAAACATTGCAGTTATGGTTACATTTCCTGTGACTGTATCTGACATAAGTTTAAGATGCAGATGGTTTATAACTTTATACTTCAATGTACAATTGCCCAACACCAATCTCAACACTAAATGAACACAACATTTAACATAACAGAACACAATAAAAAGAAACTTCCACATACCCCACTGGGTTTTCATAGAGTAATGAAAAGTACCAGTCCCAGGATGTAATGGGCAGAGAGGATGGTGACGGTTCCTCCGTGGGGTTGTCACACTCCGTGTCAGGCTGCGTGCGTCCCGCTCGTAGAACAGGTGCTGCGGCTCCTATGTAGCTCTGTAGCTCACAAAGTCCGTCTGGTGTGATAAAAAACAAGTCATAATCCTAACAAAATCCGTAATGAACTGTAGTCTCGATGATAGGCACGCTCAGCGATTATTTGTCTCCATCCAAGAAAGCCTTCACGTCAGCGCTGGACAGCCTCGCTGTGTCCCTCGCGCGCCCCCGTCCCGCGGCGCTCCACCTGTGTTCAGCCAGCTCGCGCTCCATCCTCTCCCTCTCATCCACTCGCACCTGGACTCCAAGCTCCTGTAGCGCTGGGGCAGCCTCCGTCAGGGTCGGGTACGTCTTTTCTCCATCCTCGGTGAGCATTCTTAATTGCGCTGGATAAATACACTTTGCTTTGATGTTTTTCTGCTTCAGCTGTTTTATGACCTGTCGTACCTGCCCACGTCTTTTCTGTAGCTCTGGGGAGTAGTCGTGGTCAAAGTAGATAGGGTTGTCCTTGTAGATAACTTTTCTCTGGCTCCAGGCTTGTCGAATAATCATTTCTTTCACTGAAAAGTCCACAAACTTTACAATCAGAGACCGCGGGCCAGCTGTGGGGTTTTTCAGCTTAGCTGCGGGGGCTCTGTGAGCCCGTTCTATCCGCATGTCCACTTCAGGCGCTGGCTGCAGGGTTGTTTTAATCAGCTCTTTAATAAAAGCGATCACATCTTTGCCTTCACTGTCTTCTGGCACTTGGTAGATTCTCAAATTGTTTCTTCGAGATCTATTCTGTAGGTCTTCGTATTTCGCCGTTAAATCCATCTCTCTGTGCAGCAGGTATCTGAGCGCCCTCTCGTGCCTCTGCGCCATATCTTCCGTGTTGCTAATGCGGCCTTCTGCCTCCGCGGTCCTCTTTTCCAGTGAGTCCACACTACTTTTCAGTTCTTGCAGCGTAACATCCATTTTTGTTAGAGACAGTTTGGTCTGCGAGTGCCCCTCTCTGTTCTCTTGTCTTAATTTCTCCAGTTCACTCAAAATCCTGCTCTCGGTGTTACTTGAATTAGCAACATTAGCATCGGAGATGCTACTCATAGTCTGAGCCAGGGTTAGCTGCTTTAAACTCTCATTTTTGTCCATTGTACTTTCCTGTTTTTTGGAGTTTTTGTTTCTTGAAGCTGTTGCCATGCTGAGACTCGTTAATATGCCACTTGATGATGATTTTTTGTTAGGTTATTTGGATTTTACAGACGGAGCAATGCTTTAGGCTGTCGTCTCTTACATGACGTCACCGGAAGTCCTCAAAGTTCATTTTAAATGTGTTTTGGAGTTCTGCAACCTCCTCACTACAGTCTGTGGGCAATTAACATAACATGGGAGCCTCAAGTACTCAGTATCACAGAGGTCACCGAATTTGATACCCGTCAAAATCGGTGACCTTACTGTAATTTCACATAACTATTTTCAAAGTTCATTTTAAATGTGTTTTGGAGTTCTGCCACCTCCTCACTACAGTCTGGGGGCAATTAACATAACATGGGAGCCTCAAGTACTCCGTATCACAGAGGTCACCAAATTTGATACCCGTCAAAATCGGTGACCTTACTGTAATTTCACATAACTATTTTCAAAGTTCATTTTAAATGTGTTTTGGAGTTCTGCCACCTCCTCACTACAGTCTGGGGGCAATTAACATAACATGGGAGCCTCAAGTACTCAGTATCACAGAGGTCACCGAATTTGATACCCGTCAAAATCGGTGACCTTACTGTAATTTCACATAACTATTTTCAAAGTTCATTTTAAATGTGTTTTGGAGTTCTGCCACCTCCTCACTACAGTCTGGGGGCAATTAACATAACATGGGAGCCTCAAGTACTCCGTATCACAGAGGTCACCAAATTTGATACCCGTCAAAATCGGTGACCTTACTGTAATTTCACATAACTATTTTCAAAGTTCATTTTAAATGTGTTTTGGAGTTCTGCTATAAGCTGAGTGAAAAGGTACAGTATTTTTGTAAGTATGAACCGCCTCAAAAACTACTCATACTTAACCCTAATGAAGATTGTCTCTCCCAAACCTAACTAACATGCATGATTCATTCTTTGTACTACTGATTTATAATTTGTTGGGTGTTGTTTGCTATGGACATGATTCTGCTTATTATAGGTGGTTCCTGGAAATGCTCCAGCTGAGGGGGTGAGGATGGAACTCTATTTTTGTTTTATTGCACATTTTCGGGTACAAATTTTAATATAACATTGGAGAAAGTGGCTTACGTTTTAGAATTTGACTTGTCAGCACCATTGTGAGTGGGTTTATGGATAGACAGTAGAGAGTAATTTAACTCACATGGATTTACCCATGTTTGGGCCTTCTCTCAGATGAGTGAATTGGGTTAAACCAAGAAGGCCCTGTTGTAGTCTAACAAGTCAAAAGTTTGTGGTTTAGGTTTTCTCAACAGATCTCAAAGGAGGCAAGACCAGACAGCCCTGGTCAGTACGGACCTGTGTGGGGTCGCTGAACGTACATCACAGGCAGTGCGTGTCAATGCCAGGGGATCCACACGGTTCAGTGGCAGGAACTAGGAGGCCAGGCTGAATATCAAGACCTCGTAAATTGAACTTTTACACCCTGGTAGACCAAAGTAGCCGAGTATAGTTGCGTGCCAGGCCCAGAAGGACTCTGTTTTATGGGGCCACTTGGTGCTGGAACATCCACACATAGTACAGACACCTAGAGAGATAAAAACATTACATATTAGAGTTTCACATAACACGAAGAAAACTCGGGGACATAGGAGGACCTCCCCGAGCAACGCCAGGGGTCTGCCCTGAGTAGCTGTAACCAGGGCAATTCCCTTGAGTACGTGTGGTACATTCAAAAAATTTATTAATGTTTCTTTAATGATGATATGAATCTTATGTTCTTTCTCTATTTTTGTGTGTTCAAGGGAGACAACTGCCTTGCTGCTGGTGGAGGAACTTGGGAAACTTAAGGTTCAGAATTCTGCAATATCCTAAAGCGCTTACTATTAATCGACTGATTCAAAATGTGGTGGCCAGACAAGAGGCTCACTATGGCAGTCGGAATAGGTGGGATAAGTATGTTAGCTTTGATTGTCCGCGCACCTAGGACAGAAAATCCTCAAACTACAGTATATCACAAACCAGACTACCACTTCCACGTTCGATTTATGCGCAGAGAAGGGAGGAGTTTGTAGTATGTTTGATGACCTTTGTTGTACATTTATTCCAAACAACACTGCTCCAGATGGAAAAGTCACAAGGGCCCTAGAAGGCCTTAGAACCCTCTCAGATGAAATGAAAAGCCATTCGGGTCTTGACGACCCACTGGACGATTGGCTGATGAAGATCTTCGGTCCTTGGAAACAGGTGATCGTATCTATAATGGTATCATTGGCTATTTTCTTAGGCATACTTATAACTTGCGGGTGCTGCTATTTTCCTTGTCTGAGGTCTCTGACGGTTCGACTTATCACGTCCACCCTGGAAAAGAGGGATCCTGAAGTGATACGCCAACTGCTTCTGTTAAAAAATTATAACTTAGAGGATTTTGAAAAAAAGGATTGAATTTTGTGTATATAGTTGCGTTATTAGGTGTGTGATTTTATTTCTTTTGGGATGGACCTCAGGAATTGAGGTCCAAAGGGGGTTTGTTGTGAAATAAAATATTTTTGTCTTCGTGTTTTCATTTCCCATGAAGGGGTTTTTCAAACGGTGTTCAAATGATCAGTCTCTCTTGTAGAATGATAAAGATTTACTAAAAGATACAGGTATACAGGTTAAACAGAGAATTGTGAGCATGAACACAGATCTGTCCTGGCGAGGTTCTCAAGGAATGCTCAGTTTGTATCTGTCCTGGCCTCTGATTGGCTTGGGGTAGGGGAGGAGACCTGGTGCCTCTCTGTCTGTCAGTTTTACGACTTTGTAGATATATGGCTGGCTGTGGAGAAGTCTACTGAAAGTCCATTTCTTGTCCTACATGTTTGCTCAGTCAAGAAGTATCAGAACAGCTCTAAATCTATGTGTGTAGGGTATGATCTTTAATGTAATTTAATGTCCAGTTACACTAATTGGTCACTTAATGGTCTAATAGTGTGTGTGTTTATAAATACTCAGCATTATTGTATATGTAGTTTTAGTCATCAATGTGTCGTGCCCTTCCCCCTCTAAGGCCTGTGGAGACCAGGGCAAGCTGAAACCCCCCCTGAGGCCTGTGTAGATCAGAACAGAAGCTTTCTGGCAGTTGGGGAGGACAAGAGAATAAAGCAGAACTCTTCTTATTGGTTGAGAGCAGGCAACACCCTACAAAAGAATAAAAGCATGAGTTTTTCCTCCTCCATCAGACAACGCAGAAGCAAGCCCACAGGGGAGAACTACCCATCAGGTTGTATTTGCTTTGTCTCCCTTGAAATGCACATTTTAATGTGTTCTCTCTCTCTCTCTCTCTCTCTTTCTCTCTCTGTCCACTTATTTGTGAACATATATACTGTAATGGCTTTATAAAATGAATGTATTCTGTGACTTTTTAAACTTATGATTAATTAAAACTAGTTTTGGAACTTTAAGGGCGCGTTTGTCGTGTTTTCAGCGTTTCTCCTTTTCTGATCCAAAGTGAAATCAAACAATGAACTTGGGGCGGATAAGAAAACAACGCCAACAAATTACAACATTTTTTTTGCCACTTTGAGACGTTAGCTGACTGTTCTGACCACAATTTATCAACAGTAATATTTCATGTCGCCAGTTTTTTGTTAATTAAACATGTTAAATTGCTAGTTGTGTGTTAACTACAGCTAGCTCTTCCATCATGATGGTTTAACTGGGTCTATTTCTGTCTAATTCATTGTTTTAAAATATCCATTACAGCTTAAATTTTCAAAAGT
>JBBPBX010039454.1:0-29879 GCA_038048925.1 Garcialebias charrua
TCCATGTTAAAACTCTTCGTCTGACTCACTCTTCGAAACAAGAAATAAGGCTGCAGAGAAACACACTGGCTGCTATAACTGGCTGCTAACTTGACCAATCATGTCTTGTCACATGACAGGTAATAGCCAACAGGGCTCCTTAGGGTGGGCCCCGCTCTTAAATCAACCAACCAGACGACTGCTCACGGACTACATCCGGCGCTGACAGGATATGGTCTGTTAGCAGTTGTCCGGTTGATTTAAGAGCCCGTAAATAAGTTTTTTCGTTTTTACTGATAATTAGTTATTAGCGGTACTGCATTTTAAATAAAAATAGCACAAATCCGCCTATGAATTATAAAAGTTAGTCAATTAGTTAGTCAGTTAGTCAAGTGGATGTCCTGGATGATGGTCTTGGACTATACTTGGCCGGTGTGCGGGCCCCGGTTGGGGCCTGTTCTTGGTGCTTCCTGGCTCTGTCGACGGTTGGGCGGGCGCTCTTGGCCGTGTCGTCCATGTGGGATTTTGTGTCCTCTTGGACGGCGGGCTGACTGCGGTTCGCAGGGGTCGTGGCGGCCCTGGCGGGTGTGGGCTGTTGGTTCTGCTGTTGGCGGCCCTCGGGGCCGTGTCCCTCTCTGGTCTTGGCTCAATGTCCTGGCGGTCGGAGAGGTGTTTCCTTTACCTCGCTCCTTGGGTGGACCTTGGCGAGCTGGGGGGTAAGCAGGGTCAGCGGGGGAGCTGACTCGCTGTGGGAGCACTGTTCCTGCAGTTATTTTTCTCCCCATCCCTCAACACGCACCTCCGCCCTCTTCATCTTAAATTAATACATGTAGGGAATTTGGGTCTCGGGTGTGCTGCAATGGTTTTACATCTCTGTTGTTAAGAGCACCTGGGACTCAATTTTATATACACTTTAGACATTCATTCATAAACATCTTCATAAAAGTCACATATAGGGAATGGAGTGAGCACTATGGCTATGGGTGGCGGGATGACATCAATCTCGCCCCCATGCCTATGCTCACTCAACATTATGCATCTAGACAATTAGGGCCTGGGTTAGAGTTGGAGTGGAGGGGAAACTGGTATAATGCCAGCCTTTGCTCCTTCTCTTTCCTTTTTAAATACACTTTACAACAACACTCACCAACAGTACATTTGGGGACGGGGGTGTGTGTGTCGGGGTCTTGATTTGTTAATTTCAATTTTATTTATTATGTATTTATTTATATATTATTTATTTATTTTTCTCTTACCCCCCTGGTTGCCTTGCGGACATTCTGGGGGTGGGCCGTCAGGGGTTGTGCTGGGGAGTGGGGGGGTTCGGGGCCTGCGGGTTCGCCGTGGGCGGGGCTGGCAGTGGGCTCCCTCTGGGGCTGCTTGGGCTCGGGTGTCCTGTCCTGTCCTGTCGGCAGGGCGCGGGGTGTGCCGGATCTTGGACGTCTGCTGCTCTCCACCCCAGAATGAATGGGTCTACCTCCTGGGTTTGGATGTGGGCTGCCCCATGTAGGTAGCAGGTACATGTCTTGGACCTAGGGGGTATAGAGTGTGCATCGGGATTATGAATGGAGCGTGTCGTTATTGTTTGTCTTTCTGTGACTGAGGGTGAGGATGAGGGTGGGTCTGAATGAGTGTGTCTGTGTATGAATGTTTTAGTGTCAGGCTGGGACTTGGACTGCCCCCTCTCTGATACTTCTGAGGCTACCCAGTGTCGCGCTCCTGCCACGTGGCCCCCTGGTGGGTGTTCCTCTGCCTACGGGCGTGCTTGGGGCCCTCACTATCTGGGGCTGGGCGCTTGGGCGTTTGTCAGCTCGGCCTGGTGGCTGCCTGGTGGGGCTCGGGTCCTCTGGTCCTGTCAGGTCTGGACCTGAGGGATGGGCGTCCCCGGTGCCCGAGCCTCGGTGACCGGCCCTGGGGCTACGTCGGTGCAGCGGGCTCCGGCGGGGGCCTGTGTATTGTCGCTGTTGACCCCGGGGGGTCATTGTGTGTGGTCCCTGGTGGGGTTCGTCCGGTTCTTCCACTTGGTCGGATCTGGGGAGTGGACGAGTGGCTCGTCCTGTTCGGGTGGTCCTGGGGACTCTGGGCTCGGGGTCCTTCCTGGGGTCTTGGGCTTTGATCGCCCCTTCGTCTGTCTCGGGCTTTGGGGGGACGGGTCTCTGATGCTTCACAGTCGCTACTAAATGTTCTATTGGAGGAACCTCATTCACTTATGCATGCTCACAACCACACACAAATGGATGCAGGGATGTATAGTAGATGTATGTAGATGGGTATATAAATGAATATAAATATATATGTATGTATATTGTATATATATTTGTAGGTATGGGTATGTGTATTTATAGAAATATTTGCAAGGTCATGAATATTATCAGTCTTTATGCTTGTATGTTTCGTTGTTGTGTTCTGTCATGTGCTTTGCAGGATTGTGGACGGAGGTTTGGTGTGTTTGCCTTGTGCTCTTTCTGTGGACAATTGTTGTTTTGTTGTTTTGTTTTGTTTTGTTGTCTCACTTTCTCTTTTCTTTCTTTCTCTCTATTAAAAAAAAAAAAAAAAAAAATACATATTGGAGTGAGAGGATGGCTATAAGGTGTGAAGGGAGGCCATCTATAAATGGAAAAAAAAAAAAAAAAGAAGTCTAGTACCCAGTTACAAATAGAGGGGCTTAGTCCAAGTGTAGATAGTTTGTCTATCAGAGTTTGGGGGATCATGGTGTTGAAGGCAGATGTGAAGTCCACAAAGAGCAGACGCACGTATGAGTCTTTCTGATCCAGGTGGGTGAGAGCAGTGTGGACCACGGAAGAAATGGCGTCCTCTGTTGATCGGTTCTCACGGTATGCGTATTGATGAGGGTCCTCATTGATGTTGACGGTTGCCTTGATGTGGGACATGACCAGTTTCTCAAAACATTTAGCGACTATCGGGGTGAGGGCCACCGGTCTATAGTCATTCAGACCAGTCACTGTGGAGCTCTTTGGGACTGGGATGATGGTCGCGGTCTTCAGGCAGGTGGGAACTGACTCCAGTGCAAGTGAGGTGGTGAAGATGTCAGCCAGCACCTCACAGAGCTGGTCCGCACATTCCTTCAGAACTTTCCCTGGGATGTTGTCTGGTCCGGTTGCTTTATGAGGATTAATCTTTCTGAGACTGCCTCTCACTTCTGCTGCGGACACCCTGAGATGCTCTTCATCTGGTGATGAGGTGAGGTGGTTAGGGAGGCCAGACTGAGATGGTTTGGACATGTCCAGAGGAGGGACAGTGGGTATATTGGTAGAAGGATGTCAGAAATGCAGCTGCCAGGAAAAAGACACAGAGGAAGGCCAAAGAGGAGATATATGGATGCAGTTAGAGAGGACATGAAGGTAGTTGGAGTGAGGACAGAGGATGCAAAGGACAGAGTGAGGTGGAGGAGGATGACTCGCTGTGGCGACCCCTGAAAAGGGAAGAGCTGAAAGAAGGAGAAGAACTATACTTTTTTAATATAATGGTTAGAACAGATGTTGCTCACAGGAGAAATCTGGCAAACACTGTTTTATTAGAAACCAACCCAGTCAATGTGGGGACTCTTCATAGAGGCTGTGGCATCTGCTTTTGGATCTTCCTCCCCACAGTAGTGGCACAGTCCTTTGAGATCATCTGTTTGAAATTATAATATTGGAGATATTTCCTTATTGCTACATGGACTATAATCACATTAATAAAGAAGATTTCAAGATGTGTAAAGTTTCATACAGTAAGTTCAAAGAATACCTGTTTCTGTTAGTAATTTTATGGCCACTTCCATCCTGTATTTCTCAACTGCTGACTTAGAATTTGGAAATGTCAGTGGCTCTTCTCCAAGAATGTTCTCGGCATACTAGAAGTTAACAGTATATACATTACATGTTAACGAATTAAAGACAAAACACAGTAAAACACTCAGTTGTAAATTAAAATCATTTTACAATATTCTTTCAAATTTATATATATATATATATATATATATATATATATATATATATGTATGTAGATGTATATATGTATATGTATATATACATACATACATATATATTTATACATACACACATATATATTTATACATACACACATATATATACATAAATACATATACACACATATATATATATTTAAAAAATATATATATATATTTATATATATATATATACATAGTATGTATATATATATATATATATATATATATAAATATATATATATATATTTTTTTATATATTATATTACTTGAGGCTCCCATGTTATGTTAATTGCCCCCAGACTGTAGTGAGGAGGTGGCAGAACTCCAAAACACATTTAAAATGAACTTTGAAAATATTTATGTGAAATTACAGTAAGGTCACCGATTTTGACGGGTATCAAATTCGGTGACCTCTGTGATACTGAGTACTTGAGGCTCCCATGTTATGTTAATTGCCCCCAGACTGTAGTGAGGAGGTGGCAGAACTCCAAAACACATTTAAAATGAACTTTGAAAATATTTATGTGAAATTACAGTAAGGTCACCGATTTTGACGGGTATCAAATTCGGTGACCTCTGTGATACTGAGTACTTGAGGCTCCCATGTTATGTTAATTGCCCCCAGACTGTAGTGAGGAGGTGGCAGAACTCCAAAACACATTTAAAATGAACTTTGAAAATATTTATGTGAAATTACAGTAAGGTCACCGATTTTGACGGGTATCAAATTCGGTGACCTCTGTGATACTGAGTACTTGAGGCTCCCATGTTATGTTAATTGCCCCCAGACTGTAGTGAGGAGGTGGCAGAACTCCAAAACACATTTAAAATGAACTTTGAAAATAGTTATGTGAAATTACAGTAAGGTCACCGATTTTGACGGGTATCAAATTTGGTGACCTCTGTGATACTGAGTACTTGAGGCTCCCATGTTATGTTAATTGCCCCCAGACTGTAGTGAGGAGGTGGCAGAACTCCAAAACACATTTAAAATGAACTTTGAAAATATTTATGTGAAATTACAGTAAGGTCACCGATTTTGACGGGTATCAAATTCGGTGACCTCTGTGATACTGAGTACTTGAGGCTCCCATGTTATGTTAATTGCCCCCAGACTGTAGTGAGGAGGTGGCAGAACTCCAAAACACATTTAAAATGAACTTTGAAAATAGTTATGTGAAATTACAGTAAGGTCACCGATTTTGACGGGTATCAAATTCGGTGACCTCTGTGATACTGAGTACTTGAGGCTCCCATGTTATGTTAATTGCCCCCAGACTGTAGTGAGGAGGTGGCAGAACTCCAAAACACATTTAAAATGAACTTTGAAAATAGTTATGTGAAATTACAGTAAGGTCACCGATTTTGACGGGTATCAAATTTGGTGACCTCTGTGATACTGAGTACTTGAGGCTCCCATGTTATGTTAATTGCCCCCAGACTGTAGTGAGGAGGTGGCAGAACTCCAAAACACATTTAAAATGAACTTTGAAAATAGTTATGTGAAATTACAGTAAGGTCACCGATTTTGACGGGTATCAAATTGTGTGTCGAGTTATCTCCTTTGCTTGAACTCGAAAAAAAGGCTTTGGCACCAACAGAGGACGCTGTACAACTCCACTCATTTAGTCTTTTATTTTATTTTCTCTGATGCTCCATGAGCCATAAGTTGAAAACCTTGAATAATAAACACATTTAAATATATCAAATGAAAATACTGTTTCAATCAACAAATTTAAAGCCTTAATAGAAAATTATTAAATATTTATATGAATTTAAGCTTTACCTATATATTTCAAATTATTTTTAATGCAGCAAATTTATACATACAATCTTGTTTAAAGAGAAAAATGTAAAACCAGACAAAATAGATTCACATTTCTCTGTTAATTTACAAAAGACAATTGAAAACAAGATACATACCAAAAGCATCTCTGTGATTGCCAGACACTGAGCAGCTGAGTCAAAGGTACAGTAAACAGCTGCTGAAGGCCAGGTAACCACACCTACATTTCTGGCACTACATTGCCATCTCCTGTGCAACCAATGCAACTACTAAAATAAACTAAACTAAACTAAACTGTTTGAAAAAAGGGGCAGATATAATAAGATTTATTCTTCTTTCTGCTACCTTTCTTCTTTTTTTACATTGTGTACGTATCATTAATGGGATTGTCTTGTATTGTGTTTCTTTTGTAAAAAAAAAATGAACAAATTTAATAAACATAAACATTTAAAAGCGCCTTTCAGGACACCCAAGGAGAACATTTCACAGCAAGAAAAATATCATACAAACAACAAACACAGTTAAAACATCAGCTGTAACAAATTAAAATGTAAAATAAATGAAGAATATAAAATACATTTAGTAAAATTAATGATAAGCAAGTTTTGAAACCAATCTCCCTCCCAACAAAGCACTTGGAAACATTTATTAATCATTTACAGATTTATTAATTAAATGTTTAAACAACAGCAATTGAATGCGATGGTCCGTCTGTGTTCAGCATACCCATTACATTTTCCCCGTCAATGCGACCGAAACCAAATTCGGGAAGTGTTCCATTTTCATTCCTGCTACACTGTTCATTAGAGCTGCGCAGAGTTTTTTTTTTTAATTTTTTTTTAATTTTTTTTTTTTTATTAAAGTTTGAGCAAAATTTACAAACAAAACATGTGGCATATACAACAGAAATAAAGTGTTTTGCAAGTATGAGGCACACATAAGAGAAAATAACGTGACATGTTTAAGAAAGAAAAGACAATAAATAAATAAAAATAAATAAAAACATACACAGAAGGGGCTCTAATTATTAAATAAAGTTCAGTTCTTCATAAGCATTGAGAAGCTGTAAACTCATCTTGCTTTTCATCAGTTTTAATGTTTTTAGGTGGTTGTCCATCAGCTGGCGTTGAAAGGTTGAAAAGTCAGGTTTTCTGTTTCCCCATTTACAAGAATGGATGAAGTATTTTGCGAGGATCAACAGGTTGTTCATTATGAGGTCAGCTCTTCTGTCTCTAAGGGTGGTTCCAAATATTACATCCTCTCTTTTTAGAGGATGGGGAAGGAGATGTTTAGTTGAGAACCAGGCCTGAAAGTTTTCCCAAAATGTTTTAGTGTGTACACAGTAGAAGAAGAGATGGTCTGTTGTTTCAATATCATTGTCACAAAAAGTACATTTGTTAGCGTCGAAATTAAATCTCTGTCTTAATAGTTCTCTGGATGGAAAAATGTTATTGAGAATTTTAAAATGTATTTCTTTAGCTTTAGGACTTAAGGGGTATTTAAGGTAAGCAGTTCTCCACTTATTGACTTCAGAGTCAGAAAACAAACTCAGGATGGAGTTTCTGTTTGGACGTACAGGAAATATAATGTCGTTTAGATGTCGACGTAACCTTTTGTTAGAGTTACTTTTATCCAAAAGGTTAACTCCATTTATTTGAGGTGTAGGTAAGAGGAGGTTAGCTGTTTCAGTGCTTATATTTTGGACCAAACATTTGACTGCAGTAGGGATCGAGTTTATAACTGTGTTAAACTGAGAGAATGAGCAGTTCAAATTATATAGTGCACAGAAATCTTCATAAGACAACCAGCTTCCATTGTCCTTTAGAAGATGTTTTATGGACCAAATGCCTTTTTCCATCCAGCGATCCAAATACAGAGATTTATTTCTGTGTAGTACATATCTATTATTCCAGATCGGAGTTTGGTGGGGAGTAAAATTGTGTGAGTACATGAGTTTCCAACATAACAACACCTGCTTGTGAAAATCAGCTAGCTTCACAGGGAGTTTAACAACATTAAAGTCACATTTGAGAACAAAATCTATACCACCAAGTTTTTTAAACAAACCTTTGGGAAGACAATACCAAATACTATTTCCATTCATTAAAAAAGATTTCAGCCAGTTTATTTTTAAGACAGCATTTAAACATTCAAAGTCAATTGTTTGAAAACCACCATCTTTAAAATCTTTTACCATGTTTGCTTTTTTTAAGTAGTGGGCTCGATTTTTCCAGATGAAGTTGAAGTTTAGTTGATTTATGGCTTTAATATATTTATTAGGTATGGCCATAGAATAAGCCGGATAAATACAACGAGACAGTGATTCCATTTTAGTTAGGTAGGTTCTCCCGAATAGCGTTAGATCTCTTTGATTCCATCCGTTTAACTGAGATTTGCAGTTCTGGATTTTATTCTCTATGTTAAGAGTATCACTGAGTTTAGTATCTTTAGTTATTACCATTCCAAGATATTTCACTGAGGCTTTGATGGGAATACCATATGCTTCTGTTAGATTAGTGTTATGAATCGCCATCAGTTCACATTTATGTAGATTCAAAGTTAGACCTGATGCTTTTGAAAATGTATTAATTAATTCAATGATTTTAGGAGTTTGATCTAGATTCTTCAAAAAGATTGTGGTGTCGTCAGCTAGTTGGCTGATTATAATTTGGTCATCAAAAATGTTCAATTTTGGAATGTTTGAGTTTTTTATGAAGATAGCCAACACTTCAACAGCCAGGATGAAGAGGAATGGAGAAATATTGCAGCCCTGTTTGACTCCTCTATTAATGGTAAAACGAGGAGAGGTACCATGTTGAAGAGCAACCGAGCTTGTAGTGTCATTATAAAAGCTTTCAATGATTTTACAAAAATTTGACCCAAAGCCAAATAAGTGTAAGACTCTGAATAGAAACTGATGCTCCAGCATGTCAAAGGCTTTGTAGAAGTCTAAAAAAAGAATGAAGCCTTTGTCCTCAATCAGATCATTGTATTCGAGTAAATCTTGGACGAGTCTAATGTTGTCGTGAATTGATCTTTTAGACATAAAACCTGTTTGAGTTTCAGAAATCACATCCTTAAGACCAGTTTTCAATCTATTTGTGTATATATATGTTAATAATTTGTAGTCACAGTTTAAGAGGGTGATTGGGCGGTAGTTGTCTAGAACTTTTCTGTCTTTATCTGGTTTTGGAATGAGTGTGATAATTCCCTGCTTCATGCTGTGTGGAAGAGAATTATTATCTATGGTCTCTTGAAAGACCTGGAATATAAATTCTCTGAGACAGTCCCAAAAATGTCTATAGAAATTAGCAGTAAGGCCATCGGGGCCGGGGGATTTATCAAGTTTCAAACACATGATAGTACGGTCTAGCTCTTCTATATTAATATCTTTGTCACAGTTTTCCTTGAAATCCACAGAGATCTGAGGGATGAATTGTTTCACTTGGTCTAACAGGAGGTCGCTATCTTGAGATGAAAAAGAGGAGCTGTAAAGCTTTTGATAAAAGTTGCTAATTTCTTTTGCTATTAAAGTTTGGTCTGTACACTCCTCATTGTTAATAAGGAGTGATTGAATGTGTTTTTTAGTTTGCCTCCTCTTTTCTAGTCTACAGAAGTAAGCACTGTTTTTTTCTCCTTCTTCAATCCATTTAGCTCTGGATCGGATAAAAGCACCCCGGGCCTTTCTTTCATAGATGGCGTCTAGTTTAGACTGTAAGGTCAAAAGGTTATTTTTGTCTGCATCATTTAGTGTCTGTTTAACACATAATGAGTTTAAATCCTTAACTAATTTTGTTTCTTCCAGGTCATTGTTTTTTTTTATTTTTTTGCTAAAGGAAATAGAATGAAGCCGTATCTTATATTTTAGGTATTCCCATTTTGAGGTGTAGGTTATTATTGATTCATCTAGAAATGTCTTTTTTACTAGTTCTTTGATTTCTTTACAATAGAGATCATTTTTTAAGAGATCTGCGTTGAATTTCCAGTATCCTGCATGTCTTAAAGTCTCAGGAGCAGGAGTAATTAGTAAATTGATGCTGCAATGATCTGTAAGGGGAGTTTTAGACATGTCACAATCTGATGTTAGTTTGAGGATATCATCCGTACCTAACCAGAAATCAATTCTAGATCTGCTTGAAGCATCTGGTCTGAACCAAGAAAATTGCTTTTGGTTATCATGTTTCTCTCTCCATAAGTCAATAAGTCCTAAGTTGTTACAGAAATCAGACATAATGTGGTTTGGACGGGAGTTTTCATATTTGTTTGGGTGTCTGTCAAAACTTTCATTCATAACCATATTCCAGTCCCCGCCTAATAATACAAAGTTTGTTGGGAATCTTTGTTTAAGTTGTTTAACATTAACTTCAATAGTTGTAAGAAGCTCCTTATTTTTTGAAGTGTTGCAGTAGCCATAAATGTTACCTAGGATTATTAGTGCATCCTCGATGTGTAATATGGAGAGAGACCAATGACCATCACTATCATTTTTTGTAAATATTATTTTCCCTGGGAAGTTATTCATTAATATAGCCACACCAGCTGACTTGGATGTGCCATGTGAATAAATAATTTTTTCTCCCCATTGGTTTGACCAAAATTTTTCATCGGAGTCAGTAGAATGAGTTTCTTGAAGAAGAATACAGTGTGGGTTCTTGTTTTTACAGTACAGAAATATCGCCTTTCTTTTGACAATCTCTCTGAGGCCCCTTACATTTAAAGACATAAACTTAAGATTGGTTTTTAAAGACATAAAATAAAAAAATAAAAAGAATAACTATACAAACCTTAAAATTTGAGGATTAGTTAGAGTAGAATTAACTTAAGGCAAGCCCCTAAAGTCAAATATTGCCCTTTTTTGTTAGAACATTCATAAGAGAAAGAACACTCTTGCATCTGCAAAAAAAAAACTCTGAATTTAAACCAACTTCACTCCTTTTTCATTCAGGTGAGAACAATAAGGAACACAGGAGTGCATGTAAGAAGAACTGTTCTGAAAAACGCTTAATTGAGAATAATGTGTAAACTGTATTCAGAAAAGAGACGAGGCTTTGATCACCTTGCCGTCGATTACTGCAACATGACCTCTGTAAAAAGCCACCTTGCCCTGAGATCTGGCTTTTGTAATTTTAGGCCACAGTTCTTCTCTTGCCAGCCGGTCTTCTTTTATGAAATCTTGAGCAAAACGAAGGCCTTGTTCTTTACACACCGTTGAATCCTTCGTCACCTTCCAAACCGTGTCACGATGGCGCCTCCTGGTGAACTGTATGATGACCTGACGAGGTCGACCTGCATCTTTTCTTCCAACTCGGTGTATCGTGTCGATCACATCTTCCACCTGGTCTGCCCACTGCGGTAAGATTCTTGAGAGCAGCTGCTCTGCCTTTTCTCTGACATTTTCTCCATCTTGCTCTTTGAGCCCCGACAGCTTCAGGTTCCATCTGCGCTTGTCTCTGTCAGCTTCCAGAAGTCTCTCCTTCAGAGCTGTGTTTTCTTTTTCCACTGAAGCAAGCTTTTCTTCAAGATTTTCTACAGCAGATTTACATTTGGTTATGTCGAGCGTATTCTGGTCCACTTGGAGAGTAATACGAGCGACCATTTCTGAATTTTCTTTCAGCTGTCTGCCAAAGTCATCAAATCTGTTCTCCAGACTTTTAATGGCTGTTATGAGAGCAGCTAAAGAGCTTTCATCCACTGTTGCTTGCTTTTTTGCTGGTGGGGGCTTACTTGGAGATGAATCCAGCTGTCTTCTTGTACCAGAGGCACTTTTTGACGTCTCCATCGGAGTTTCCGTGCTGGCAGCAGCAGCATAGCTATGCATGTTTAGCTTAGCATTAGCGTTAGCTGACTTAGCATTAGCGTTAGCTTGTTTCAGACGAGGGAAGTCTTTCTCGTTACCGGCAGCCATCTTTTCACAAGGTTCTTAATTTTTTAGAGGAGATGTTCTGATCTACCTTGGAGATGAAGCAGTGTTCAGCAGTGTTCCAAAAGGGCCAGTTTTGTAGTAAGTTCGGGGCTGCACGAGTGGAGCTCAAAACAGCACGTGTGCCCACATCGCCACCTTGCCGGAAGTCCTGCTGCGCAGAGCTACGCAGTTTACCTAAATACTCTTCTTCTCACTTCCACTCAAGACGTACATACGGGGGAATGTACGCTATCGCCCCCTGGCGTCCCAGATTTTGACAAGTCGCAGGATTTGGTGTAACACTTCCGTTTAGCATGTTTGTTGAGCTTCACCCGGCTGTGTTCGGGTCTGCGAGCAGAATCTTCCAGTTTTTTTCAGTCAGTGTCTTCAGTTCTTCACTTGAGATGGAGACTGACTGCTGCTGAAGAAATGTTCTGAGCGTGTGGGTCCGGTACCAGAGATCGAGCAGCTGGAAACAACGAACCGAACAGCTACAGAACAGGTAGGAAACAGAATGAAAGACATAAAAGTCAGTAATGTTGTGTGAGCAGACACTAGGAACCAATGTGTTGGTACTGGGGCACTAGGGGACACATTAGGTGATGCACCGTTGGTTGTAGAGTGACGCTCGTGAGTTGTACATGTGTTGGTGTTCAAGAGTTAATAAAGCCTGACTAAGTATCTCCAAGTGCTGCCCGTCTGGATGGTGTCCACACTGAGGAGCAGACATAACATTACATGGTGTCAGAAGTGAAGAAGCCCGTCTCCGCAACGTCGACGTCGGTGAGAAAGCAGCAGTTTTAACACGGCGCGTCCCGTGAGTGAACGAGGAGCTAAGCTAACGCCGAGTGAACGAGTGTGCTAGGCTAACGCCGCGTGGACGACACTGCTAAGCTAACGCCGCGGACACGACGAACAGAGGATGGATTCCCTGTTTTCGATCAACCCACCTGAAAACTTAGATTTCAGCGATTATTCGTCATGGCCCAACTGGATTCGCCGCTTCGAAAGGTTTCGGATAGCAGCTGGATTGGACGGTAAAGACGAAAGCTATCAAGTGAACTCGTTAGTTTACACGATGGGCGATAAAGCGGATGACATTTTAGGAACACTGGGATTGAGTCAGGATGAGCTTAAGAAATACAAGTGTGTAAAAGAAGCTTTTGACAGACACTTTATTGGCAAATACAACGTTATATATGAGCGGGCACGTTTTAACAAAAGAAGCCAAGATGCTGGTGAATCAGCTGAATCCTTCATAGGCGCAGTCTATAAGTTAGCAGAAAACTGCCAGTATGGACCACTGCAAGACGAAATGATAAGAGACAGGTTGGTGGCGGGCATACAGCACCAGGGCCTGTCAGAGAAACTGCAGATGGACAGTGGACTAACGTTAGAAAAGGCGGTGCAACAAATAAGACAGCATGAAGAGATTAAGAAACAACAACCAGTCGTGAGAGAGACGACAGGAATGACACAGCATGCTAACGTGGACTTATTAAATTTCAAGAAAAGAACTTTCAGCGACAACCGAGCACATAAACCACACGAAACAAACAGACAGAGTGAAATCCAAAAAGGATACAAGTACTGTGGACGCTGTGGTAAATCTCCTGCACACAACAAAGTGAACTGTGCAGCACGAGACGCAGAGTGCAGGAAATGCCGAAAGAAGGGACATTTTGCAGCTGTGTGCAGATCAGCCAGAGTGGGAGCAGTCCAGAAGGATGAGGACGTCGCACTGGAGGACGACAAACTGTTTTTGGGAGCAGTATCAGCAGGAGAACGCCCCAACAACTGGAAAAAAACGCTGGAAATCAACGGCAAAAACATCACATTCAAACTGGACACGGGAGCAGATGTGACTGTGATACCAACAGCCACCTACTCGAAAGACACACATGGCCCACTTACCGAAGCAGACAAGCCCTTGTGTGGTCCAAGTGGTGAAGCCCTGCAAGTGAAAGGTCAGTTCAACGCTCTCATGAAATACAAAGAATAATCCCTGCACAGCTCTGGGGACCCAGGTAGTCGACCCTGACCCCTAGATAGGTCAAAGTTATAGTTGTTTGTAATATTAATGATAAAGTGCTAGTATAATCTGTTCACTTGGTAAAAGCATTTAAAAGGGTGTTGGTATGTCTGTTCAGCATGTTTATAATTCAACAAGGACAATTTAAGTTTAAAAGCATTAGTATGGAAGCTAAGCTAAAAAGGGGAGATGTGTGAGCAGACACTAGGAACCAATGTGTTGGTACTGGGGCACTAGGGGACACATTAGGTGATGCACCGTTGGTTGTAGAGTGACGCTCGTGAGTTGTACATGTGTTGGTGTTCAAGAGTTAATAAAGCCTGACTAAGTATCTCCAAGTGCTGCCCGTCTGGATGGTGTCCACACTGAGGAGCAGACATAACATTACAAGTAAGTTGCTTACAGATGTGTGTATTCCACTGTTTTGTTTTTGTGTAATGATTCCCCTGAACATATGAAACGTAAATGTAAGAAATGTCAAGCTAAAGACAGAAAAATAAAGCTGAAGTCCAGATGTTTGGGTCTCTGCGGGTCTGTTGGGGTTGAGGTCTGAATCCCCACAGTTACAGAGTTTAGTCTGATGAGAGCAGATGAGTTCATCTCAGTCATATGCTGGGACAAACAAATCTAAATGGAAGGTTTTCTCTGCCCATAGTTTTCACCTTTTCTGACATTTTGACTGAAATGAGATTGGTATGATTGCCACAGTGTTCATACACAGTCTAGGAATGTTCAGCACTTGAGTTTTGTTTTGTCAAGTCTGGATCATTTGCTTTGTATTCCACTGCAACAGGAGATTAAATCAACCTTTGTTGTGAAAAATCTTGTTGGCACTTTCTGTGTCCTCTGTCCACTCTTGTGCTCTCTATTTACACATGATTGTACCTCCAAGCACAGCTCAAACTAGGGCTGGATGATATGGCCAACATTTTTATCACAATATAGTTCTTAATTTTGGTCGATAACGATATAATTCGATATCGATATAAACAATATAAAAGCCTAAAAAAACTATAAACTATACAAGTCAAAGTCAACTTTATTGTCAGAACTGCAATATGTACAGGACATACACAGGACCGAAATTGCGTTTCTCTCAGTCCCTCGGTGCAACAGTAACCATCTAAACACTAAAACATTTAATAAACATAAGCATAAAATAGTAAAAGTGTAACACTGTCCTGAGTTTTTTCATAATAGTATAAAAGTATGAAAATTTACACCAACACTGAAACACCAAACACCCCTAAAACACCAAACACCCAATGAACATAAGCGTAAAATGAAATAATAAAAGTGTAATACTGTCCTGAGTTTTTGCATAGTAGTATAAAAAGTATAAAAAGTATATCTATAAAATAAACTGAAGTTTCTAGCATTGACATTGAAATAAACTAATGTTCACCTTTTATTTGTATTTGGCCTCCAAAAAAATGGAAATCATCGTCAAATAAACATAAAATTCTCAACCCAATAATTCTCTGCCGGGTCATGTGGACAGTTTATTTTTATAGAAACATTTCACCCTCCATCCAGTTTCTATAAAAAAGAAACTGTCCAGATGACCTGACTGAGAATTATTGGATTTGGTACCTGGATTATTGAGCATGAACATTATTGCCATAAAATTCTCAACTGTCTCAATATTAATAGTTTTAACTTTAAACATCTTTAAAATTTACAGCATTGAAATTCATAGAGTTAATTAAATAAAACTTTTGGGTGTCATTATTGATGAGAAGCTGACGTGTAAATCTCATGGAAATTACTTAAGAATAAAAATAACAAAATCAATTGCATTACTGTATAAAGTAAAATAGTTTTTGAATCTCAAAGCTTTGAATATACAGTATTGTATAATGTAATGATTGTTCCATATTTAATCTATTGCATTGAAGTTTGGGGAAAAGCATGCAAAACTATTACAAACCCTGTATTTATTTTACAAAAAAGAGCTACTGTATAAGAATTGTTAGTAGGAGGTGCTATGGTCACCCAACAAATATTATTTCACCAATTGAAATTATTAAAATTTTCTGATTTGATTGAACATAGTATTTTACAAGTCATGTATAAAACTCGTAAAAAATATTACCCCAAATATTCAATTAAAATTTGTTTAAAAAAAGAGAGTCATTATAACCTGAAGGGAATGTAAATGTTTGTAAAACCTTCATTTAGAACTAGTCTGAAGGAGCTGAGTTGTAATTCAAGGAACAGGATTGTGGAGTTGACTTGATATCACCATAAACATTCATAAAACAATTTATATGTTTTAAGAGATGATTAAAGTTGTTAGGAAGGTATAGTGCAGGTGAAGGATATCTGAAGTTTTTTGTTTTGTTTTCAATTTGTAAATTGTTCAAGTGAAGGTTGTTTGTAGTTATTTTGTATTTTTTAAACGAGGGCAGATTAGGGGTGGGCGATATGGCTCAAAAATTATATCGTGATATTTCAGAGTATTATCACGATAACGATAAATTTCGTGATATAACCTAAAAAAAAAATCAAATGTATTTATTTGACAAAATTAACTTAAAGTGCGACTAAACCCCTGTGGATCGGTAACTCCTTCCAAAATCTCCCTGAAAATGGGCGTGTCGAGAGACAAGGAGGGGTGGAGGTAGAGTTGTGCTTTTGTTCACGCCTCCACCTGCAACAACCTAAAACAAATTAAACCTCTAGCCAACAACATACACCAAGCAACAACAAAGAATAAACATGTAGAGGTACAGGTGGTCCCCGACTTACGAGCGAGTTTCGTACTTATGAGTTGCTCGTAAACCGAAAATTCGTACATCGGAACGGCCCGCAGTGGCTATCTCGTAAAACCGGAACTTTGCTCGCAAATAGAAAAAAGACGCTAGCGCTGTAGCGCACACCCGTTTATCAACATGAGACTACAAGCGTACATGCTGATCCTTAAACATGCACAACACTTTATTTACAAGCAGTTAGCTAGCACATTACACCACACATTCATCTATAAACACATACCTATACAGTTTTTTCGGTACAACAGTGCTTTTCTCTGCCTTTTGTTTTCACACGACAGACACGTCGTCTCTCGCCCCCCCCTCCGCGCGCTCTATGTGCAGTCAAAGTGCAGTGCAACTGTCTAGTCCAGACAGAAAGGACTGTTAGTATCCTAACTTCATACAGAAAAAGTTTTAATAACTTACCGAAAGCCGTCTGCTTGCGCCGCCTTCAGCTGCATCTGTTAGCATTAGCTCCCCCGAATCCGCAGCTCCGGGCAGTCCGGTTTATCTGCATCTCCAAAAATGCTGTCGGCTTTGTTATTCCAAGTTAGCTCGTTGTCCCCCGATGTCTTCGGCTTCCAGTCCGACATCGAGGCGAGCTCCAGGAACCTCTGATCGCACAAAGCCGGCTGTCGGAGAGCTACGAGGGTGCAGCTACGAGGCTAATGTTAGCTCGTTGCTAATCCAGTCCGCAGCTTCTCCATGCCTGAGACATCTCCGGGCAGTCCGGTTTATCTGCATCTCCAAAAATGCTGTCGGCTTTGTTATTCCAAGTTAGCTCGTTGTCCCCCGATGTCTTCGGCTTCCAGTCCGACATCGAGGCGAGCTCCAGGGACCTCTGATCGCACAAAGCCGGCTGTCGAAGCAACAGCTCTGGTGGGGTCCGGTTTAGCATGTTAGCTTAGCTCATACCATGAGCTGCTGGTCTCGCGCGGTGCTGTAGGAGCGCTTCGCGAAGTGATCGCTGCTGCTGCTCCAGTCCTGAGACATTCACAGAGTTCAGGGAGTGTTTCCAGTTAATTTATCCGTATGAGGCATGCTCTTATGGGAGAAACAGTCCTCCAAAAGCCGACTGCCGACAGTGCCGAGTGCCGACCGAGACCGGAAGTAATGAATGTAAAATGGCGGCTCCGCCATTTTACATTCATTAGTTCCAGTTTCAGCAGTACCGGAATACCAGTTCATTCATTAGTTCCAGTCTCGGCAGTGTTCAAAAAAGCACGAAATTATTTAAAAAAATGATAATAATGATACTTTACGTATATATAAAGCCATTTAAAACATTCACAGCTGCAACACATGAAATTAAGAACATTTAAACCCAAAAAAAAAAAAAAAAAATATTTATTTTTTTTTTTTAAATTTCATATTTTTATTAATTATGATAATCTCGTAAAGTCGAACGCTCGTAGGTCAGGGCGCTCGTAAGTCGGGGACCACCTGTATTTATCTATTCCACCCATTCCATCCAAAACCAAAGGCCTAAAAAAATGAAAATGAAAATAAAAATAAAACCGCTTGTCAGGAGTGAAATGCAGCACTTCCATATAAGGTATGCACTTCTCATCTCTGCAGGGGATTGGCTCTGCTTGAACCACCTTTGTGACATCAGAGTGTACAAGACACATCAGAGTGAACAGTCCTGACCAATATGAAAATTAAGGTGCAATAACCTCTGTTCAACCCAAAGGACTACCGTAAACACAGTTTTAGACCAAATATTGCCAAATATTGCCAATTTACACAGATATGCACAATTATGTGAAAATAAACACAGCCATAGTGCTAGATAATATTTTAAACACATTCTAGGGAGTTTATCAGCTAAAAAAAGTTAATTTTGGGTTTAGTCGCACTTTAACATGTTGCTTTGCAGTATTATATAATTTTTTTAAAAACAACAAGGGGTAAATTTTACTGAAATTACTTTATTTAGTAAAGTATTTAGTCTCCAAGTAAAACTACACCTGCACTTTAGTTTTTGTGGTGGTTTTTTTATCTATATTTTGTGCAGACTTTTTCCAATCTAAATAACATTTATTTTTAAAGTGCAGGTGTAGTTTCCTAAAACAACTAGCCTAAATAAAATGAAGTTTGTGTCATTCCTCTGATTCATTTTTTAAACTGATCTGTCTCTGATGGAGTTGTAATGTATACAGCAGTGTTGTGCATGTATATTACAGAGTGCCAGTGAACGCACCGCGATAGAGCGTGACGTAGGCGCGCAGGTTCGGGTGTGAAAGAAAGTCAGAGAACGGAGCGGTGGAGGATCATGCAGTCTGTTATGTGTATTTGTGCAGCTTAAAGGGGACCTCAGATGTATTTTTTAAATTTTTATGGTATTTCTGTGGGATATCCAGACCCTATTCCTTCAATTTAATGCACAAAATAATTATTAGATAATCAATTATACCCTTTTTAATTCTGCCATTTTTAACTTTCGTTTTGAACGACCGGTTTCTTGAAGTCCACGCCCTTCAACGATCTGTTCACGCCCTCTGTAACAGCCAGTATCTGTAATGTGTTGTTGTTTTAAAATTAGCTCTTTTTTTATTACTCATTTGACTTACTGTTAGTGTTAGCTTAAGATAACTTACCGAAACCCGTCTGAGCGCGCCGCAGTTTGCTGCTCCTTTTAGCATTAGACCACCCGAATCCGAAGCTAATGTTAGCTTGTTCCTCTTCCGGTTTTCGCCAGCTCCGCTCGTTGCACGCGATGAGATTTTGGGAGTTATCGCTGTTCCAGTGAAGACAACACAAAGTTCACCAAGTGTCTCCCGTAAATTAATCTGTAAGGAGAAGGTCCTCTTGCTGCGAGCCTGCTGCGAGGCTGCTGCAAGGCTGTACAGTTGAAGCTCCGCTCCATCGCGCCGGAAGAGGGTCCCGTCGAACCCGGTCCTTCCGCCTGTGGTCCGCTCGTTTAATTTTTGCCGGCTGCGCGTTGGCAGCGATCGCAAATACACTAAAAATTGAACTAAAACATAAAAATAACAATTATACTTTATTTATAAAGCCATTTAAAAAAACACAGCTGCAACAAAGTGCTGTACACATGAAATTAAGAACATATAAACAAAAGATGAGATGAAATCATGAAAAACAACAGTCATGTGTTTAATACAGAAGTGGGTTGAGCCTAACCAGGGGTTGCTAGGTGAGGGGCTGGACTCAGGTTTGATCTGATTGGCTGGCGGCTTGTGACGTCAATAAATGCAGGAAGTGTGAATCCTGGTGTATTTATCAAAAATAAATAAATCTACTTAGAGTAAATAAACCACTGGGTGCATTTTTTTGGCACAAGGACTGTTTTTTTATGAAGTAAATACCCAAAGTTTAGTAAAAAAACATTAAAAAGTGAATTTTGCATGTGTGGTCCCCTTTAAACAATAAAGCAACGTCTGCTACAAACCAGCAACGTTATTGAGCGTGCAGAGAAACATCACAGGAGTGACTGTGGAGCCGCGCGTGTTTTACACAGTTTACAGCGAGGACACGGCTGCTCGGAGCGGGGAGGGGGGGACAGCTGTCCTGCAGAGCAGGGGGGGAGAGAAGCTGAGACGCGCGCGCGTTGTTTTTAACATTTTAGCAGTAACTAATTAGCGTTTTACACCAGTACAGACTGTGAGGGGATGTGCGCAGTTGTTTAAAGTGCTCGGGTGTTAAGGGGCGGGGCGCCCTGACGTATTACGTCATGAAATTAGCATATCATGATATAAGATTTTTGCCCGGGCAAGCTTTTTATACCGGTATTACCGGTAACTATATGATATGGCCCAGCCCTAGGGCAGATATTATGAGACTATTTTCTTCTTAAAGCCCCTTTTCATTCAGTGTTTTTTCAGTCACGTTTTGCAGCATAAATAAAGAGACCTAGTAGGGCCTTGCTGCAGAAGAAACATTCAGTTTAACAGATCTTAGAAAGCCGAACTACTTCCACACCGACAAATTAGTCTTTCCTCTCATCAGTTATTTAATCTGTTTCTCTTCGCTAGTGAAACTTTGTTCAGCCACATTCTGACGGTCATGGGCACTCGTTTTGAAGCAAAAACTTAACACGCGTTGGAGCTTAGCTTAGCCTGCTACCGCTAACGCCTACTGGTGGACTCAAACACTGCGTTATCATACGTCACCACGCACTTACATTTTTGTGTCGAAGCTTTTTCTGTCCGGGTTGAAACGGAAGCAGCCGCTTCAACCCGAACAGAAAAAGAAAAGCGTCAGTGAAACGCTGTAAAATCCAATCGAAATATCGAAAATATGCTTAAAATTCACATCATCGTTATTGAATAAAAGTATATTGCGAGATATATCGTTATCTAATTATTGTCCAGCACTAGTATGTATGTATGTATGTTGTATGTTATATATGTACTGTATATGGGTTCTTGAGAGGAGGGTCCGTCGGATAGTCGAACCTCGGATTCAGGAGGAGCAGTGTGGTTTTCGTCCTGGTCGTGGAACACTGGACCAGCTCTACACCCTCAGCAGGTCACCATAGGATCGCTTCTCTGTTTTTTGCAGATGATGTGGTCCTATTGGCTTCATCAGGTCATGATCTACAGCTTTCGCTGGAGCTTTTCGCAGCCGAGTGTGACGCGGCCTGGATAATAATAATAACAACTTTTATTTATAACGCACTTTACATACAACAGATTTCGAAGTGCTACAATGAACATTAAATAAAATCAAGATAAAAATCAACCATAAATGCAACTAAGAGGAGGAACAACCAAGAGGATGGTGCCTCACAGATGATCGCATCAAAAACTTAAAATTCACAAAATGCAGATAAAATACTCAAATAAAAACAGGGTGCAATAAAAACAAAAGCACAATTATTTAATTAAACTGGATAAAAAGAAAGGTTTTAAGACCTTTTTAAAAACATGTCACGGTCTGTGGGGCCCTCAGATATGAGGGCAGGGTGTTCCACAGCCGAGGGGCAGCGCAGGAGAAAGCCCGGTCTCCCATTGTGCGAGACCGAGACCTGGGAGTGAGAAGAAGATGAGTGTTGGAAGAGCGGAGAGTGCGGGAAGGACAGTGAGGGGTGAGAAGTTCTTTTAAATAAGATGGTGCATTACCGTTAGGGATGCACCGATAAATCGGCCGATCGATCGGCCCCGATTTCCTTAATTTGGGGAGATCGATGATCGGCCGATCTTTAAATGAGAAGCCGATTTTATCCACCGATCGCATCTGCCTCCGCAAAGATCGGAAAATCATGAAAATTTAGGGTGCATTTTGACCTTTTATCACCTGAAAATCGGTATCGGCCAATATCGGAATCGGCAGGTCAGACTTTCAAAAAATCGGTGATCGGCCAGAAAATTTAAATCGGTGCACCCCTAATTACCGTACAAGCACTGGAAGGTGAGCAGATAAATGTTGTAAGTGATCCGGGCAGAAACAGGAAGCCAGTGTAGTGAACGTAGTACAGGAGTGATGTGCTCATGCTTACACACACTCATCAGGACCCTGGCAGCTGTTTTGGACATACTGTAGTTTTTGTATGTTTTTGCCAGGAATCCCGAAGAGAAGTGCATTGCAGTAGTCCAGTCTGGAGGAGACAAAGGCATGGATGAGCTTTTCTGCATCAGTGAAGGACAGTGTAGACTGAAGTTTTGCAATATTTCGAAGATGAAAAAAAGAAGTTTTACAGATATGCTTTATATGGCTTTCAAAGGTGAGTTGTGGATCAAAAATAACACCAAGATTGGTGACTGTACTGGAAAGATAAATGTTCTGACCAGAGAAAGTGATACTGAGGATTTTTTGTTGTTGAATTTGATGTGAAGTACCAATTTGAATTGCTACCGTTTTTGAACTGTTAAGGTGAAGGAAATTTTGCTGCTTCCATGCCTTTATCTCCTCCAGACACGCTGTGAGCGTGGAAAGAGAAGTAAGTGGAGAAAATGGAGAAGCTGAAGAAGATGATGTAGATGTAGATGGGGTCTCAGACACATTGCTACCCAGTTTAAGATACAGCCGAGAATCATCAGCATAGCAATGGAATGAGACCCCATAGCTGCTGATAATACACCCAAGTGGTACCATGTACAAGTTAAAAAGGAGGGGTCCCAGAACTGATCCCTGGGGCACACCACAAGAAACAGGATGGCTAAATGACTTGGGATGAGGATCAGTTCCTCCAAATCTGAGGCCATGGTCTTATCATACCATACCATTTTATTTATAGAGCACTTAAAACAGCGACAAGGCCAACCAAAGTGTTGTACAATAGAAACAAACAACAGGCAACACACACAATGAAGTACAAAAAATAGACATAAGAACATTGCAGATTATAATTAAAACGACCAAACACAGATCAGCTGGTGTTGAAATCAACAGAATAGTAATGGGTCTTTTAAACGGGATTTGAAAACCGAGAGGTAGGGGGCCTGTCGGACAAGCAGAGGTAACTCGTTCCAAAGTCTTGGGCCTGCTACAGAGAAGACCCCATCACCTCTGCGTTTAAGACGAGTTCCTGGAACTGTTAAAAGTACCTGGTCCGCTGACCTCAAAGCACGTGGTGGGACATACGGCTGTAGCAAATTAGAGAGATAGGCGGGGGCGAGACTGTTCAGCGATTTGTAGACATACAGGAGAATTTTGAACTGGATTCGAAGATGAACCGGTAGCCAGTGCAGGGAGGCCAAGACTGGTGTAATGTGCTCTCTTTTTCATGTATTGGTTAAGAGTTGGGCTGCTGCATTCTGGACCAGTTGTAATTGTGCAATGGTGGTCTGACAGATACCAAACAGGAGTGAATTGCAGTAAAGTCAAAGTCAAAAAGTCAAAGTCAACTTTATTGTCAGAACTGCAATATGTACAGGACATACACAGGATTGAAATTGCGTTTCTCTCAGTCCCTCGGTGCAACAGTAACCATTTAAACACTAAAACACTGAAACATTTAATAAACATAAGCATAAAATAGTAAAAGTGTAACACTGTCCTGAGTTTTTGCATAGTAGTATAAAAGTATGAAAATTTACACCAACACTAAAACACTAAACATTTAATGAACATAAGCATAAAATGAAATAATAAAAGTGTAATACTGTCCTGAGTTTTTGCATAGTAGTATAAAAAGTATAAAAAGTTGAATTAAGAGTTTTTATTAATGCTTTTCTGACTAAATGATTATTAATTTTTATGTGAAGAGTCAACACTTGTGAGAGAAAACATTTTAGTTTAGTCAAAAAAGGCGTTCAATACAGGATCAACTGGACTTTATTTGTTGCAGAAAACGTTTCGACTTCTGTCCAGAAGTCTTTTTCAATTCTGAATGAATGGAAGCTGTGAGACCGAGAAGTTTTATACAGGCTGACACGCACCAACGTATGAAATTGGAAACTGAAATAACCCCACAACATACCTGAGATAACATGCCCATTCTATTTAAATTGACAAAACAACACATCACAGCTTAACAGAAGGGGGTTTGTAACACATACATGTAAATTGAAAGATCACACCTTAACAGTATTTTAGTTTAGTATCAAGAAACTATTTGCAATTAGGTTTGATCCGGCGCAAGAGTTGTGTGAAAAAACTAAGCTCGTTTTGTTCACATGACCTTGTAGCCTCCTTGGTAAAAGATCTGACAAATCTTTCAGATAAGACATTTTCTCCTGTAAGCGGCGCCTAGCACCGTTCTGAAAACAGTTTGATGAAAACATGTTTTGTTCAGATGTGAGTGAAGTCATAGTGTTTGCACAAAAACACAAACACACCCAAAACATGCACGCACACACCTCAAGGTATTAATAGGGAATGCTCAGGCAAAGGCGTTGA
The DNA here is from genome assembly GCA_038048925.1 of Garcialebias charrua. NCBI lineage: Eukaryota > Metazoa > Chordata > Actinopteri > Cyprinodontiformes > Rivulidae > Garcialebias > Garcialebias charrua. The sequence continues at coordinate 24,232 of JBBPBX010039454.1, forward strand.
GAGTCTGCCGTGATCCTGATCCAGATGCTCGGCTGCGTTTTTGTATATTCCCGCCAAACTGTGATGGCTCTCCCAGTTGTGTCAAAGGTGAGGAATAATGAGTTACATCAATGCTTTGAGTTTGTATGTGCAGTTAGTACTGTGGCGAGATTTAAATGACACGTTTATCTTAGCAGGAAGACTGTTTGACTTGTATGTTTATTGTATATCTGAGGAGATGTACAACTGTTTGTTTTGTCTTTTTACTTTTTCCTCTGTAACAGACTTCTTTAATAAATATTCATTATTTTTAATTAAGTCTGATGTGTGTGAACTTTTTCCAAACAGCCGTGCCTATCCTAAAACGAACCTGATTTAAAATATGATAAAACATTAACCATTTGGGTTGATTTAAAATTTCATAGAACAAAAGTATATCTATAAAATAAACTGAAGGTTCTAGCATTGACATTTGCAAAGAGTGGCAAAGCAGCATATGAGTTAATGTACACAGTATATGTATGAGGTAGTTGATGTTGGTATAGAGGCAAAGTGGCATATGCAGTAAGGCACATAAGGCACATTGGGCATCCTTAAATAAGGCTAGTCAGAGAATACTGTATATGTATCAGCAGTAGTGTAGATATAAAAGTAGTGTAAATGTAAACAGTAGTAATAAATGTAAACAGTAGTAATAAATGTAAACAGTGAATGTAAACAGTAGTATGACTATAGGCAGTAATGTAATACAAACATTAGTGCAAATATGAGAAGTAGTGCAAACTGAATGAGCACATGACCGAGAGTTTAGTGAATAACCCGTTTGATGACACAGAGTCCAGTGTTAAAATCTTTGTGTTGAGTGGTAATGTGTGAGAAAGTTTTTTGTGTTAAGGCAGTTCAAATGGGAGGGGAGGCAGAGCAGGCAGAGTGTTTAGCATCCTGACTGCCTGATGAACAGAGCTGTCTCTCAGTCTGCTGGTTCGAGCCTGGAGACTCCTCAGTCTCCTCCCTGATGGCAGCAGTCTGAAGCAGCTGTGTAGTGGGTGTGTGGGATCACCTGCCATGCAGAGGGCTTTCCGAGTGAGGCGGTTGCTGTGTAAGTCCTGCAGTGAGGGGAAGGAGGTGCCGACGATCTTCTCAGCTGCTCTCACGATGCGCTGGAGGCTCTTGCGGCAGGATGCAGTACATGCACCAAACCACACAGTGATGCAGCTGGTCAGGACACTTTCTATGGCACCCCTGTAGAAGGTGCACATGATGGGGGTTGAAGCTCCAGCCCTTTTCAGCTTGCAGAGAAAGTAGAGGCGCTGGTGAGCCTTCTTGGCCAGTGATGCAGTGTTCCTGCTCCAGGACAGGTCCTCTGAGACGTGCACTCCCAGGAACTTGGTGCTGTCTACTCTCTCCACTGCGGTGCTGTTGATGGTCAGAGGGGCATGTTGGCATCCCTCTTCCTGAAGTCCACACAATCTCCTTTGTCTTCTCCACGTTGAGAGTGAGATTGTTGTGTCCGCACCACAAGGCCAGGCGGCTCACCTCGTTCCTGTAGTCCGTCTCATCGTTGTTGCTGATGAGACCTACCACTGTTGTGTCGTCCGCAAACTTGATGAAGTGGTTGGAGCTGTATGATGGTGTGCAGTCGTGTGTTAGCAGGGTGAATAGAAGGGGGCTCAGCACACATCCTTGTGGGGCCCCTGTGTTCAATGTGATGGTGCTAGATGTGTTACTCCCGACCAGTGTTGGGGTAGTTATCCAAAATAAGTAATTAGTTACACATTACTAGTTACTTTTTTTAAAGTAACATATTACACTACTTAGTTACTCAGTTCTGAAAGTAACTTAGTTACATTACTTTCGGATTACTCTAATACCTGAGATTTAACCTGTATTAATTTTTATCTTTCAATAATGATATTAGAGATCTTTTTGACACTCATTTTTGATGAAAAAGTAAAACAGCAGTGCTACATAACAAGCACAATGCATATGTAAACGTGCCATTCAAAAGGTATGACAATATCAAAATGTAAAACTTCTGTTTTAAAAAAATAAAACAAAATAAAAAATAAAACATCTGAAATGTTTGTTTACAAGTTTGTTTACCTCAGCCTTTGTAGTGGTTGCCTGGCGGTGAAATTCAAGCCGAGCCTGCTTAAACGGTGGCGGCATCAAACTTGCACCATCCCTCTGCGGCTCTTTAGCAACTAGCTTAGCATTAGCGTGTTGTCTTTGTAAATGCTTGTAAAGATTTGACGTCGAGTTCGCAGCAGTAGACAGTGTCTTGTTGTGGCCCAGACATAGCTTGCACACTACTGTAATGTTCTTGTCCTTTCTCGTGACAAAAGAAAAATAATATGAATACTTCCATCCATAAAATGACATCGCCGTATGTCTATGTACCTTTATATGTCTATGTACGTTGACGTATGACGTTCCGACGTCATCGCGTACGTCTTTGTTTTCCCCACGTGACAGTCTGCTCCATAGATATCTATATATAATGTCTATGGTCTGCTCCGTCGCCCTCGTCACAACTATTCTCCGAAAGGTAAAATAAAATAAATAAATAAAACTATTCTCCAAAAGCTCCTGATTGTAACGCAAGTAACGAATGTAAGGTTTTGTTAGTAACTGTAATATATTACAGGCATTTTCAAAGTAGTGCGTTACACTACTACGTTACTGAAAAATGTAATGTCATTACTGTAACGCGTTACACCCAACACTGCTCCCGACTAGTGCTGGGCGATATGGAAAAAATCATATATCACGATATGGACTTTTTTATATCACAATAACGATATATATCACGATATATACAACACGGTGTGTGTGTGTGTGTGTGTGTGTGTGTGTGTGTACAGGAAAAATTTGGACCAAAGTTTTTTTTATTTTATTATTATTTTTTTACAGATACAGTTACAATTATAAGAATGTGAACAAAAAGAACAAGGAAATTTGGACCAAAGAAGAAAAGGAGTTTCTACTTTGGTCCAAATTTTTCCTGCAGGTGGCGGTAAAACAACGGCTGCTAATAAAACCCACGAAGAAGAAATCCGCTCTGGAAGTTGGAGTTTTGGAGCATAGATATATACACTAGATAAGACATCCCCGCTGTTGGCCAATGGAGACCGACATCGTCAGACGGCGGCCATCTTGCCACAGACAGAACGCCCACTCTTAACATGAATGTGAATGGGGCATTTACTATTAAAATAACCATAACTTGCTTAATTTTCAACCGATTTTAAAACGGTTTGGTTTGTTATAAATGTGAGAGATGTTGTTATAATATGGTATACTTAAGATGGACGTTCACATGAAAATAACGTTATATAGACACTGTATTGCACTAGCAATATACACAATAAGATTATATTTACATCTATTTATAAATACATGTTTATTTCCAGCGAAATTAACTGACATATGTTACAATGCTAATAAATATTTAATACTATTTCATCATAAATAGCATTATTATTAGTGGTATGAAAATAATTTATGCCAATTTTTTCCCTACACATGCAAATATTATGTAATATTAAATACATTATTACACAAACCTTGGTCAATATGTGTAGTTTATTTTTTTTAGATACATGAAAAGATTTAATAATCGGGAGATATAAATAAACAAACAAACAAACAGAAATAAACATCTGATAGTGTGACAAGACTCTCAGTCCCTCGGTGCAACAGTAACTATTTAAACATTAAAACACTGAAACATATAATAATAAACATAAGCATAAAATAGTAAAACTGTAACACTGTCCTGAGTTTTTGCATAGTGGTAAATGAGTATGAAAATTTACACCAACTCTAAAACTAAAACACTAAACATTTAATGAACATAATACTGTCCTGAGTTTTTGCATACTAGTATAAAAAGTAAAAAAGTATAAAAGTACAGTATAACTATAAAATAAACTAAAGGTTCTAGCATTGACATTTGCAAAGTGGCAAAGCAGCATATGAGTTAATGTACACAGTATATGTATGAGGTAGTAGTTCATGTTGTTATAGAGGCAAAAGTGGCATATGCAGTAAGGCACATTGGGCATCCTTAAATAAGGCTGGTCAAAGAATACTGTATGTGTATCAGCAGTGGTGTAGATATAAAAGTAGTGTAAATGTAAACAGTAGTAATAAATGTAAGCAGTAGTAATAAATGTAAATAGTATTAATAAATGTAAACATTGAATGTAAACAGTAGTATGTAAACAGAGAATGTAAACAGTATTATGACTATAGGCAGTGATGTAATACAAACATTAGTGCAAATATGAGCAGTGCAAACAGAATGAGCACATGACCGAGAGTTTAGTGAATAACCCGTTTGATGACACAGAGTCCAGTGTTAAAATCTTTGTGTTTTTGGAGCTAATGCCCTTTAAAAAGGACTGCCTTGGTGAGCTTCTGTCTCATGTTGCCACCGGGAGGAGACCCAGAGGAAGACCCAGGACGCGCTGGAGGGACTATGTTTCTCGGCTGGCCTGGGAACGCCTTGGGATTCCCCCAGAGGAGCTGCTCCAAGTGGCTGGGGAGAGGGAAGTCTGGGCCTCCCTACTTAGGCTGCTACCCCCGCGACCCGACCCCGGATAAGCGGAAGAAGATGGATGGATGGATGGATGGTTTATTTATTACTACTGTTTACATTTATTACTACTGTTTACATTTACACTACTTTTATATCTACACTACTGCTGATACATATACAGTATTCTCTGATTAGCCTTATCTAAGGATGCCAAATGTGCCTTATGTGCCTTACTGCATATGCCACTTTGCCTCTATACCAACATCAACTACCTCATACATATACTCAGAGGATACATACATATACTCAGAGGATCAGGTACTCTTAAATAGTTCCAGAAACTCGCCTTAAGCGCAGGGGTGACAGGGCGTTCTCTGTAGCAGGCCCAAGACTCTGGAACGAGTTACCGCTGCTCATCAAACAGGCCCCCTCCCTCTCGGTTTTCAAATCCCGGTTAAAAACTCACTACTACTCCATTGCTTTCAATGCCAGCTGATTTGTATTGGATCGTTTGATTTATGATCTGCAATGTTTTTATGTTTTTCGTGTTGTACTTCATTGTCTGTGTTGCCTGTTGCGTGTTTGTTTGTCCAGCACTTTGGTGTGGACTTGTTCCTGTTTAAAGTGCTTTATAAATAAAATGGTATGGTATGGTATGGTATTGGTACATTAACTCATATGCTGCTGTGCCACTCTTTGCAAATGTCAATGCTAGAACCTTCAGTTTATTTTATAGATATACTTTTTATACTACTATGAAAAAACTCAGGACAGTATTACACTTTTATTATTTCATTTTATGCTTATGTTCATTGGGTGTTTGGTGTTTTAGGGGTGTTTGGTGTTTCAGTGTTGGTGTAAATTTTCATACTTTTATACTACTATGAAAAAACTCAGGACAGTGTTACACTTTTACTATTTTATGCTTATGTTTATTAAATGTTTTAGTGTTTAGTGTTTAGATGGTTACTGTTGCACCGAGGGACTGAGAGAAACACAATTTCAATCCTGTGTATGTCCTGTACATATTGCAGTTCTGACAATAAAGTTGACTTTGACTTTTGTTTTGTTGAAAAGATTTTGTCGATTGCGTTAAAAGTCCAGCTCACCAGATCCATAATAGAAT
>JBBPBX010039455.1:0-12121 GCA_038048925.1 Garcialebias charrua
TTTTACCTCAGCGGTACCTGCTGTTAGACAGTCAGTGTCCTGACCTTGGGGAGGTACCACGAATGGCAGTGGACTGCTCACTGTGGCCCACATTGTCTGATTGCCATAATTTATAATCGCTTCAAAGCGATTTATAAAATCTTGGCCAACCACAAATGGAGCCCGGAGTGAGTCAAGTTCAGACACATATACCGGGTGGTATAGTGACATCTCGCCAATCTGCATGTGAACCATGGCTATTAGGGTTGTTCTCGTCTTTGCGAGGCCCTGTTGCTCACCATAAGTGTATTTCACAAAGGGTATTTGCCTGTCAACATCGTTAGCGGCGGTCCTTAGCTCCTCAAACAGTTCGGCTGACATGGTAGACACGTCTGAGCCGCTAACCAGGAGCGCTTCTTGCGCGAGGACCCCTTCCAATGTGAGTGGCAGGTAAGCTCTTTTAGCTATCCCCCTTCTTATAAAGTTACACAGAAACCGATCAGGTTTTTCCACACGTTTCTGTGTACGTGTGACTCTGTCTGTGTAATCATCATCGCTGTCAGCATCATGATGGCTGTCTGCCTCATGACCTTCAGGATGCGGATTTTCAGCAATTTGTTTGCTGTCAGCATCTGGACTTTCAGGACGCTGATCATCAGCAATTTGTTTGCCGTCAGCGTTTATGTCAGTGTTGACGTTGTTGTTGTCAACTGTGTGCACTGAGTTGTTGCAAAAGGCAGTGCTGTGCGTCGCTTCGTCAGGTTGAACAACGTTGTTTGTGTTATCATCAAGGACAACGTCACACGTTGTGTCAGCTTGGTCAACCACTGTAACAATCAAACCATTCGACAAACAACTCACAATCTCAGTCACGTCCACGCGCGGAGGCGCCGCTTCCATAATCTGGAGCATGTGTGACTCATTGCATGTCTCGAGCTGTGCAGCTCGAGGGGCAGGGGCAGGAGGGCCGCTTCTCGGGGGTACATGTCGGGACAGACCATTTTTCAAAGGGTCACGGTTCCCAGACATCAACTTCTCTCGAAGTTCACCCACTGTGAGACCTAGGTGAGAACTCTTTTGGTTCGATCTGAACCATCTTGGTTCATCTAGAGAGTGAACACCTGCCTTTTGTGGTTCATTGCTCATCACAGGGTTTTCAACCTGAGGCGAAAGAGGAGCAGTACTCCTTGTGAACCAATCTGGGTCACTGTTCCAGCTGGACACAACCTATGGTTTGTTATCATGAGGATTCTGTACAACAGAGTAATATTGTGTATGCTGTTCAGTGTCAGGAGGGCTGTGATCAGTCTTATATCGGGGAAACTAAAACTATCGGGGAAACTAAACAGCCACTGGCCAAAAGGATGGCCCAGCACAGAAGATCAACATCATCAGGTCAGGACTCTGCAGTCTACACTCATCTCCACGCCAGCGGTCACTCTTTCAAGGATGAAGATGTTCACATCCTTGATAGAGAGGAACGATGGTTTGAGAGAGGAGTAAAGGAGGCCATCTTTGTGAAAAGAAACCGTCCATCATTAAACAGGGGTGGAGGCCTCCGGGTTCAACTGTCCCCCTCTTACAATGCTGTTATTGCTAGTATCACTCAGCCCTCTGTGAATAGCAAACAACCATCAGGGTGCTAATGATCCATTGTTAGGCTGATGGCCCTCCTTGATCATGTGAGCAACTGGTTTCAGGCTGTCATCAGCCAACTGGTTGTGCAACACTGTGGGAGGGTGCTATTTATAAGACTGAGCTGAACACAGCAACTCAGACTGAGGAAGTCTTTCGGACGAAAGACGAAACGTTTCTACATTTTTTTTGCTTTGTTTTGTTTTATTTTTTGAATGTCCAGAGGACCAGACTTAGCTTTTTTAGATTTTTCTACCTGGATTATTGAGCATGCATCAGAGTATTTTGAACCACTTTGGCCAGGATTGCCTCAAACTTGTTAGAGAGTTTGAGAAAACAGCTAGGAAGAGGGCAGACTACAGGAACCACTTGCGATTCAACCTTAGATGCAGACAAAGTGGCATCATTCCCAAGAGCCTGGAACTGAAATCGTCGGTCAGCGGGGACCGAGCAAGCAAGATCCTTCAGAAGGCACAGACGCAGCTGCTGAATGAACGGGTAAGACAGACCAATTTTACTATTGAGGCCTTGAAGACCAAAGAAGAGCACATTAAACAAAAACTAACAACGTGCCTAGATCAGACCACACTTCAGCAAGTGATGGACTGTACAGATCAGGCACGCTTAGCACAGCATGCCAGGTCCAAGACTCGACAGCAAAACAAATTTAACTTACTGATAACTCGTCAACACCATCACAATTCCAATAACAACACGTTCAGTGTAAGGCAACACTTCACTACACAGCTACATGCCAGGGAGACAGAGACGTGGGTGAAGAATTTATCTGACAGACAGCTCACCCAGCCAGAGACAGAGATTCTTGCCAGGGGACTAAACTTTGCAGTGGCACCAAGTAGAATTCCTCTAGTAGAGATGATCACAGCCACTGAGTCAGCCATCCGTAACAACAAAATTAGAGAGTTTGAAGCAGAACAACTCAGAGTCAAAGTTTCAGCCTGTCTCAGTAATGCTAAACCACCACCTTCCAACATCAGTAGAGAAGAGAAAGATGCACTCAACACTCTTAGCAAGGACAAAAACATCATAATTCTCCCAGCAGACAAAGGAAGGTGCACAGTGATTTTGAACCAGAAAGACTATCATGAGAAAGTTATGTCACTCCTTAGTGACGTAACCACTTATGAACCGCTGAAAAGAGATCCAGGAAGTGGTTACAAGAAGAAGTTGATAGATTGCCTGAAAATTTTAAAGCAGGACAAGGCTATTGACAGTATTCTGTACCACAGACTGTACCCAGGGGAGGCCACACCCAGTCTGTATGGTTTACCCAAAATCCACAAACAAGGTGTACCTTTAAGACCAATTGTTAGCATGATTAACTCGGTCACTTACAATGTTTCCAAATATCTGGCATCTGTACTCATCCCTTTAGTTGGCAGCTCAGAACACCACATACAGAACACCATGGACTTTGTGGAGAAGGTGAAGGGTGTCATCATGGAGACTGATGAAACAATGGTCTCTTTTGATGTCACATCACTCTTTACGTGCATCCCTGTTGATGAAGCAGTAGAGGTGGTCTGTTTAAGGTTAAAATCAGACACCACTCTGAACAGCAGGACCACACTTTCCACAGAGCAACTGTGTCAACTCTTGAAACTGTGCCTGCAGTCAACCTACTTCACATATGGGGAGCAATATTATAGGCAGAAACATGGGTGTGCTATGGGGTCGCCAGTTTCTCCTATTGTTGCCAACCTGTACATGGAGGAGGTAGAAAAGAAAGCCTTGACTTCCTTTTCAGGGAGACCACCAAGTCATTGGTTCAGGTATGTTGATGACACCTGGGTTAAAATTAAATCTCAGGAAGTCCAACATTTCACTGATCACATCAACTCTGTGGATAAATATATCAAGTTCACACGAGAAGATGTAAAAAATGGCAGGTTGGCTTTCTTGGACTGTGAGGTCTCAGTTTCTGATAGAGGAAATTTGCAAACTGATGTGTACCGCAAACCCACCCACACAGACCAGTATTTACAGTTCGACTCCCATCACCCTCTGGAGCACAAGTTAGGAGTCATCAGGACTCTGTATCACAGAGCAGACAGCGTCCCCACTAACTTAGGAGCCAGACAGAAGGAGAAATCACACACAAAACAGGCTCTAGGGAAATGTGGATATCCTAACTGGGCCTTCCTGAAAGCAGAGAAGAAACCCAAACAGGACTCCAGCCAGCCATCAGGTGAAAAGAAGGAACCCAGACCCAGACCAGTGGTCATTCCGTATGTTGCGGGAGTTTCAGAGACATTGAGACGTTTATTCTCTAAACACAACGTCCCAGTGGCTTTTAAACCCCAAAATACATTACGGCAAAGACTGGTTCATCCCAAAGATCCAGTCCCCCGGCACAAACAGAGTAATATTGTGTATGCTGTTCAGTGTCAGGAGGGCTGTGATCAGTCTTATATCGGGGAAACTAAACAGCCACTGGCCAAAAGGATGGCCCAGCACAGAAGATCAACATCATCAGGTCAGGACTCTGCAGTCTACACTCATCTCCACGCCAGCGGTCACTCTTTCAAGGATGAAGATGTTCACATCCTTGATAGAGAGGAACGATGGTTTGAGAGAGGAGTAAAGGAGGCCATCTTTGTGAAAAGAAACCGTCCATCATTAAACAGGGGTGGAGGCCTCCGGGTTCAACTGTCCCCCTCTTACAATGCTGTTATTGCTAGTATCACTCAGCCCTCTGTGAATAGCAAACAACCATCAGGGTGCTAATGATCCATTGTTAGGCTGATGGCCCTCCTTGATCATGTGAGCAACTGGTTTCAGGCTGTCATCAGCCAACTGGTTGTGCAACACTGTGGGAGGGTGCTATTTATAAGACTGAGCTGAACACAGCAACTCAGACTGAGGAAGTCTTTCGGAAGAAAGACGAAACGTTTCTAAATTTTTTTTGCTTTGTTTTGTTTTATTTTTTGAATGTCCAGAGGACCAGACTTAGCTTTTTTAGATTCTGTACACCCTCGCACTCCATAGGAGAGGAAACCTCTTCTAATGTCTGCGAGTGGGATGTGACCTTATGACCTGTACAAACCTCTGATGGTATCCTAGGTTGTATTTCGGCCTCAAAAACTGTCGTAGCATATCGTTTTATCACTTCCATGGAATCTTTCCTGCAATCAACCTTGAAATGAACACATTTCATTTGAAAAGGCATAAGATGCATAATGAAAAGACGTTTAAACTCCATATTTTCCTCTAATCTAGGGACAGTTTTACCCCCGGAGTAGACAGAGATTAGCCTGTCGTAGAATGACAGGGGATTTTCCCACTTATCCTGACGGACGTTCCATGCAGCCAAGTAATTAGCATACGACGAGGCAGACTCCCCCACTTTGCGGGAAGCACGGGCAGGAAACCCACTGCCCCATACATCCATCTAGGATACACAGAACAAGAGGCCCCCTCAGGTGGTTCACCTGTTTGAACGTCCATCTTTGTACTGATGTTCTGTGAAAAATCAAGTAACGTGGGTCTTATTTCACAGGGTGCAGTCTCACCATGTGATGTCGACCTGTGAGATGACCATCAAGGTTGGCTAGTTTTGTGTGATTTTTTGTGAAAAACCAAGACAAAAGATGCCTCCTGTGTGTTATTCTAAACCTGCAGTTTAAAAACACAGGGACAGAGAGCTAGTTTTGCACAGAATTGATGATAAAAGTGTCAAGGCTTATCAAAAAACAGACATGTCTGTATTAAATCTGTGTAACTGTTCTGCCATCAACATTTGATTATACGTGAAAATCAAATGAAAGGGTGCTGTGTGTACAATATTCTCAAAATGTTTCCCGTTTAAAACAGGAACATTCAACATGTACAAATTACAGGAAGACTGCGTCTTCTAATGTAACCAGCAGGGGGCACAGCGCTGGAAGTGAGTTTATCACAGCGACTGTAATTTCTCTATCTGACCGCTATAGAGGCGCTGTTATCACCAGCGAGCGAAGCTGCAGCTTTCAGCCCACACAGACATCCAACAACGGATGAAAAGCATCAATCAGACAGATCTAAAGCGTAACGTGATAAGCTCTAGAACCCAGGCTCACAAAAACGAAATCATGTGAGCAAAATCGGTTGAACTGTGAAACCTTTTAAACTGCGTTTAAAAGAAATAAGGTCGGTCCATACAGCAGTTGTAGCTCCCGGTGTCACGTGACCTGGTCACATGGCGATCGGTAGTCTTAGAACAACTGACGCCCACATTCACTAAAGTCTCAAAAACACCGCGTTTAAACAGTCTTTTCAATGACAGTAATGGACAAACAAGCACGGAAACTCGTCTGGGACAAGCAGCTGAAGTGAAAATTGACGAGGAGCGGGGCTTCACCCACTGCGCAAGCGTCAACACATACAGCGTAATCGACCAATCACAGCGAAGACAGAACTGTAGTTCTAAAACCCAAGTGTTCATGGGAAACTGTGTCTTCCAAACCTAACGCCGCCCACGTGCGACGTGCCGTTCGAGCGGTGTGTTCACGGACCTGCGGTCGGTCGAACAAAAGCGTGGAACGGACTTTTCAACGTTCTAAAACAGTCATAAATATCGCAAAACACCGCGGTAAAGCCAGTCTTCGACGATATCACGTGCATAGAACTCAAACAACACAAATAAACCGTCAGAAATGTGTACATAAATGAATCTGACAACCAGCAGTCTACAGAAACCAACGTTCTTGAACACAACACACAATGGACCAATCACAGCGCTTTAAGCAGCCATCTTGTCTCGGTACCGCTTTTAGCATTAGCTCGACCCAAGGTTCTGGACCCTCTTTCACAAAATAAACGTATTTTTACCCCGCAGAAAATACTGTTAATGAGCTAAAACACAACCAGGCTAACTCCCACGCCTTCCAAAGAAGGTAGCACGCTAACTGTGTACAACAACGGACTTTACGTCAAACGGAACCGGAGTGTCCGGTCCAAAAGCGGAGTGGGTTTTCCCGAACCTCGGCAAACACGTTGTAACAGATTAGGTAAAATGGAGCAGCCAATGTGTGACACAGCTTCAACAGCAAATCGCAGATGTAATAAAATGAAGCAGAGGTGACATGGCGGTCACAAAACGAAAAATGCATGCAGCCTCGCAACACGTAATGAACGTCTCACAAACACAGACACAACATTTATCACTCCGCAGCTTCAAGCATACGTTAAAATGTGAAAGAAAAAATAATTCTAACGGGAAAACGCACCAGACAATGCCACGATTAGCAATCTCTGAGACACTCACAGCCAAAACTATTCTATAAGCCCAAAACCAGGATGCAAAACTAAGCCAACACGTTATGAGCACTTAGGCTACAAAAACAACTTATCAATTTAATCTTTCAGCAGACCGTACGCGGCCACCAATATGTAAAGGAATCTATAGGCCGTTTGTGTAATTAAACACAAACGAGGTCAGTTTACTGACTTACCTATAGATTAGATGATAGATTTGAGCAGGTTTTAGACTGTTTCAAACTTACCATCAGTTAAACGGGGTCTCAACTTTTTCAGATTAAATCAACAAATCTAACGATGTGATTAGCCAGAAATGTAATTTCACACTTAGACTTCAATTTATGTTGGTCTACCAGAAAATAGACCTTTTATTGAAACTATCACAAGAATTACATTAAACATTTGTATCGATATTAGCTCTGATTTAATAACTACGTTGACAAGAATTCAAATTAAAACAAACAGACAGTTAGAAACTTAAACTGTTGGCACATTACTTGACAGATTAAATAGCTTATGAAAAATAGGAGGAAGAAGATGAAGATTAAGTTAGCTAAAGTTGATTATTTTGAAACAACCAGGGTGGCAGCCTTTCCCATACGGGTCTTAGCTGGGCTTCTCACACGTGCAACATACAAACAAGCCTCTTTACCTGGTGACGAGACGTCTTGCGAGGTGAGGACTGAGAAGTTTGTGGACACTAACGGACTGTGTTGTCCAGTGAACGTCCAGATGACTTTGTGCGTGTATATCTGGATCAGACGAGCGGGAGCACGCTTTCACCGGCAGGAACAGGCCCCAATCGCACTGGCTGAACTTTCAAAGTAAAACTTCAGAAAACAAATTCTTCCAGAAATGAGTGAAAGGATCACAGTAAGGCTTTACTATGATTCCAGCTGAAAACGTGGGTCGAGTTGACACATGACCGGAACGTCTCCAGCTTTTTCAGAGGAGAGAAGCAGGTTGTCCGTTAGTTCTCCCCAAAGCACCAACTAAAAATGCAGGAAATGCCCATTTATAGGGGAGGTGGGGTCTCCCCACCTCCTCGATGACTATTGGCCGAAAGTCTCTTGACGGACAACAGGAAAAATGTTTACAAAGCGACCAGATGGCCGCTCGTGAGCACAGAGAATATTATGGCTAACTTCATAGACAACACAAAAGAAGCTGCAAGTTAAACGTTTACTCTGACCTTGTGCTTTAGATTCAAAGACTGCTTGTTCTGCAGAAATAAACCAGCAGAAGGGTCAAAGTCATGCAAGTAACAGATCATCATTGAAATGACAAAAATACTGTTTGATCAATTCTGAATTAACACACATTAAAGAGAAAGTTCAATCTGATTAATTAGTGTCCATTAATTCAAAATAATTGTAACAAAATATAGTGTCCACTTGTCTCCTTGAGCTCCAAGCAAGTGTAACACTGAGAGTTTCAGAGAGGTGTGAACCCTAAAATATCAAAGACGAGGTGTATCACTACACATCCATCCATCTATCCATCCATCAGCAAAATGATGTCAACCATGAAACATGAACACTTCTCAAAAGAGCACAGCAGTTGTTATCATCAGAACTGTAGCAAATCAGCATAAAATAACATCCATCCATCCATCCATCAGCAAAATGATGTCAACCATGAAACATGAACACTTCTCAAAAGAGCACAGCAACTGTTAACATCAGAACTGTAGCAAATCAGCATAAAATAACATCCATCCATCCAACAGCAGCAGCAGCAGTAGCAGCGTCAGCTTAGTGACATGAATCAGCACCAAATTAGCAAAAAATCCCATCCATCAGAAACATGTTGCAACCATCATGTTTTTGAAACTTGGTGTGCAGTCCATGTCCATGTGCATGAAAAAGAAGTCCATGAACTCTAAAAAAGCAAGAAGCAGCAGAAATAGGAAACAAAATGTCCTTACTTTGACTGAAGTGTAGGTAGACACTGATGTTTTTCTCAAGTTCAAACCTGGATCAGATGGAACTGCTTAGCCAGTGCTCAACCATGAATGATGGGAACATTTTAGGCTAGGTGTGAGCTCAGGTGAGTGGTCCTTATGTGAGCAGTTCTGTCCATCACAAAAGGTGTGTTTTTTTGTTTTTGCAGCAGTCATAGATGCAGAAGGTTTTGACACACAGGTGATGGATTGAGGTAGATGGAAGGACACCATAGACAGGTAGGACTGACGTCCAGGACGACAGAGGTAGGACAGAGTGGACAGACGTCCATCCATGAGGAAAGTCCACAATGTGAGCTGTGAAGAAATTACAGCAACACAAAAATGAACATGTGCACTTACAGTTGGACTATGACCTGCCTGCAAAGACAACATGAAAATGACAAACATCTTGTCCTTACCTGACTGATGATGGTGAATGTGTAGATGGAGAGGTGCTAGAGGGAGGGAGGCAGGCAGGACAGAGTGGGCACTTGTCCATCCATGAGGAAAGTCCACGATGTGAACTGTGAGCGGTGTAGAAATTACAGCAACACAAAAATGAACATGTGCACTTACAGCTGGACTATGACCTGCCTGCAAAGACAACATGAAAATGACAAACATCTTGCCCTTACCTGACTGATGATGGTGAATGTGTAGATGGAAAGGTACTAGAGGGAGGCAGGCAGGGAGGCAGGCAGGCAGGACAGAGCAGACGACACACGTCCGTCCATGAGGCAAGAACAACAGGTGGAGGTACAGTACCATAGCCTAGTCCATGAGGCAAGAGCAGCAGGTGGAGGTACAGTACCGTAGTCTAGTCCATGAGGCAAGAGCAGCAGGTGGAGGTACAGTACCGTAGCCTAGTCCATGAGGCAAGAGCAGCAGGTGGTTCTGTTTAAACCTACACACAGACGTCAACATCTGCAGAAATGAAAACACAGCCAAGAACAACTTCTCCTTACATGTGTGGTGTGGTGAAAAGTTGTGGAGATGGAGGAGAGGCTGGACCATGAGGAGAGAGCAGCAGGTTGGTTCTGTTGAAATCCACACACAGACGTGAACATCTGCAGAAATGAAAACACAGACAACAACAACTTCTCCTTACCTGTGTGGTGTGGTGTACATTTGTGGATGGACCAGGGGGCGTGACACTTTGGAGGCTATCGAGAGAGAGGTGATGATTACAGTCGATGTAGCATAAAACGAAAAATAAATGAAAAAACTTTGTCATGTCTTTGCTATACCTTTCCAATGATGCTGTGGTGGTATGTGAAGGTGGGTAGGTCAGTGATGGGATGGTGGAGCTGGTGGAGAGGAGGAGGAGGAGGAGGAGCAGCAGGCTGTGAACATAAGCAGATACAAATTGATTAACAGATTAAGTTACTATGTCTAACATGACACAACTCTGAAAAATAAAAATAACATTACTGTACCTGGAGGGAGGGAGCGGAGAGGAGGGAGGCGTCTTTTACTGGGGAGAGGGTGAGCTTTCCATGGACTCCTCCTGGCTTGCTGCAGGAGGACTGGCTGGAGTTGGTTCTTCTGGTAGTGCACCAGCAGATCCTGGAGGAGCTGCAGAGGCCTTGGTGACAAACCTTAACATGCTGCTCTGCACAGCCTCTTGTTTCTTCTCGTCCAGGATCTGCTGGTAACACGCAAGCCCGCCCAAGATGACTCTTCGAGCCATCTCAAACCTCTCCCCATCTTCGTCCTGCGCCTCTAACCGGGCCAAGCCACTTTGGAAGTCTTTGAAAGACAATGCCAACTCCTGCCGGCTGAAGGTCTTGGGTGGGTTAGGGTTGGCCTGTTCCTCTTCCTCAGCCGGGACGTGCCTGTCTAGGAGAATGAGGTCGTCCACTGACAGCTCCTGTCCTGCTGTACCCAGAAGCTCTTGGACATCATCCACGTCCTGTTCAACCTGTTGCAACACTGTAATAAAAGGAATAAAAAAAAAAATCAGAAGTCATGGACTACGTGTAACAAAAAAAAAGAGAAATTACATGCTCACCCTGTATTTTGAGATTGTGCAAATTGGCTCTATCCTTAAACTGCTGAAACCAACCTTTGGAAGCAATGAATTCTTCAGGTCCAGTGTCCCCCTCTCCCCCATCACCCCTCGCTGACGTGCTGCTTGACGTCCCTTCTCCAGGATCGCTCTGTTGTGACGTGCCTTCGCCTTAGTCGCTCTGTCCTGCCCCCCCCCCGCACCTCCCTCACTCCTAGCTTTCAGCGTGCAATAAATCATGCGCGCCTTCTCCCTTATCACAGCCATGCTCATGGGCACGCGCCTTTGAGCATTGTCCTCGATCCAAATTGTTAGCAACCTCTCCATCTCCACCAACACACCTGTTCTCTGCTTTATAATAATTGTGGACTTCATGGGTGCGGAACGACGCACTTGGTCCAGAATTATTTCTCTGTCTGCCTTTATCGTCCCCACCGTCGAACGCGGAAAGCCTAGCTTCATTGCTACCTCGGTCGCTGACATGCCCCCATCACACATTCTAATGATCTTTAGCTTCGTCTCGAGGGTTATGGTCTACCTGGGTTTCTTACCTGCACCCTTATCCGAGGACTTCGAAGGTCTCTTGGGTCCCATTTTAACTAACTCTCACAAAAAAAAAATGTCGCAAAAAAAAAACTGGCTAAACCTATGCTAACTGTCGCTACAAAAAACACTCTCGCTAAACCTAATCCTAACTGTGGCTAATAAAATACCTCTCGCTAAACCTATGCTAACTGTGGCTAATAAAATACCTCTTACTAAACCTATGCTAACTATGGCTAATAAAATACCGCTCGCTAAACCTATGCTAACTGTGGCTAATAAAATACCTCTCGCTAAACCTAATCCTAACTGTGGCTAATAAAATACCTCTCGCTAAACCTAATCCTAACTGTCGCTAATGCTAAGTGAATGAATGCTATGCTGAAATGATGATAGATCGATAGTACGTACGTTTGCTGTTCTCTCTCTCACCAAAACTCAACAATGTGGTCAGGATGGCGTGTCCCTTTAAATAGTACGGCAGTGTCGCCCCACCCCTACGTCACGGTCATGCGCACTGTCATGCGCGAACAGCCAAGGTATTGTACCCCTCCCCCACCTTGCCGCTTGCCATAGTGGCACACTTTTTTTGCCGTATCTCCATTACATACTTCTAATGTACCTTGATCATAAGTCCGTTTTTTTTGTCCTATGCCGACGGCATTCTTTCAAAAAGGAAAATCGTAAATCTGAGTTGCTGTAGCTCGGAGGTGTCGTAACTCGAGGGTTCCCTGGTGTATGTATATATATAT
>JBBPBX010039456.1:0-17555 GCA_038048925.1 Garcialebias charrua
ACACCTGCTCTGCAGATTTTGTCGCGGAGGAATGAAGATCCATCCACGTACAATGTTGTCATATCTTTGCAGATATTGTCATCAAAGAAGTGGTGATTCGGGTCTTCAGTTACTGGGGTTTTTACCTCAACCGGCGGCTGGGTGGCTGGTACATCTTGTGTACACTTCTGGCAGATTGCCAAGTCCGTCCCCAGATGAGACTTCTTGTTTTGACCATAACGTATGTCTAGGTTAAAACTTTGAAGCGCCATGAGCCACGTTGCAACACGTGAGTTTGTCACCACACCATCTCTGATGCGTTCACTGTTAAGAAAAGTCACTGGCTGGTGTTGTGTTTCCACAATGATTTTCTGTCCACCAATGTAGCTGGAGAAATGTTTAACTGCCCACACTGTGGTCAGTAAAGCTTTCTCACAGTCTGAGAATCTCAACTCGGGGCCTGCCATCGTTTTGCTGGCGTAGGCTACTACACGTTTGTCTCTGTCGTGTATCTGGTACAGACCTGCACTTATGCAATGAGCTGAGAAGCCCACTTCCAAGTAAAACTCTTTGTTGTAGTCTGGGTAGACTAAACAAGGGGCTGACTTGATCCTGTTTATAAGAGCGTCCATTGCCTGTTGCTGTTTGTCAGTCCAAACAAATGGTACGTCTTTTTTAAGGAGTTCAGTCAGTGGTTTCGCAAGGTCCGCATAGTTTTCGATGAATTGGTTCGAGTAGTTACACACGCCCAGAAAACTTTGTAGTTCTTTGAGATTGGTGGGGACTTTGAGATTGTCGAGGCCTTGGGTGCGAGTCAGCTGTGGTTGTACTCCGTCTGGACCTACAAGTAGGCCAACGTAGTCCACTTTGGTTCTGCACCATTGGCATTTTGACAGTGATATCTTAGCACCAGCAGTTGTTAGTTGATTCAGAACGTGGTCGATCTCAGCCAAATGTGAGTCCAATGTCGGCTGCCTCAGAAGGACATCGTCCACGTAGATCAGTGTCCCACGCTCATGGGCGTCTGGACATGCTTTGTTCAAGAAGATGTTGAACTCTGCAGGTGAGTTAGCGTAGCCAAAGGGACACCTGTTAAAGGTGTATTGACGGCCACCAAAAGTGAAAGCTAGTTTGTACTGATCCTCGGCGCGCACAGGGATGGTCCAAAAACCAGAGGCGACGTCGAGGGTCGAGAAGTACTTACCATTGGTGACCTTGGGCAGTTCCTGTTGGAGTTGCGTCATAGGCCATCTGGATAAGGGAACTTGTTTGTTTAGCTTTCGGTAGTCTATAGTGAGTCTCCACTTACCATTTGGTTTTAACACCGGCCATAAAGGCGCAGAGTAAGTGCTGTTACAGTATCGGATGATACCTTTTTCTAACAGGTCATTAATGATTTCTCTGATAGGTTGATGTGCTGCCAGAGGAATCTTGTACTGTCTGACAAATGCAGGGGGAGCATTAGGCGGGGTTGGGATGCTCACTGTGTGGAGCGTGGTCAACCCACAATCCATCGAGTCAGTCGAGAATGATTTCTCATATTTTAGAAGAACTTTGCGAAGTTTGTCCCTTTCTTCATCAGTTTTCAGGGCGTCGGCTTGGGCGACCACCTGGTCAATCTGTGAAGCAACTGAGAGGGGTTCTTGTTCTTTGGGGAGCTCCAGTGAGTCCCCTTCAGTGTCGTAAAACCTGTCAACAGGTAGTGCACTGTAAGTTTGGGGGCATAGACTGTCTCCTTTGTTGAAACCGAACCTGCGGACAGTGTCCTGGTCGGACTCAGTGGGGGAGAAAAGAGCTATGGCCTGTGTTGGTTTCGTGAACAAGACTTGCCCCGTGTGTTGATTTGGGATCAAGTTTTCTGGGAGTCCTCCCAGAAATGGAATGCTTAGCTCAAAATCATGAAAATCAGTAGAGATCAACCATCCTAGCTGTGTGTTTTTTGGGATCAGTACCTCTTCTGTGCTTGTGTTGCACACAGCAACAGTCGTGGTTCTGCAGTCGAGGGTCACTTGGCATGTGGCCTCTATGGACAGTCCCAATTTGAAAAACATAGGAGATGGTTGAAAGTATGCCTGTTTTGTGCTAATAGCTTGTCCTTTCATGATGTGACACATCACCGGCTTGTTCATAACCTGAGGTGGTACCGCAGTGTTATGGCTGTTAGCAATCTGGCAGACCTCTGGAATGGTCTGTCCAGCCTTAAGGTTCTCTGTGGTTAGCACAGGAGACTCCTTTGTGGCTGTGTCTAGTGACCACAGTACATTGTTGTTGATGTCCACTCGGACACCTAATCTTACCAAAATGTCGGAGCCTATGTAGGTTGCATGTGGTAAGTTCGGGACCACGAGGAATGGGTGATCCAGTTCTCGTTGGTTCCAGATTAGTTTCAGGTCAATGATCCCTTTTGCGGTCATTACCTGTTTATCGTTGGGGTCTAACGAAAAGCGGAAAGCCTTTTTGTTCATTTCTAGACCCAGCTGTTTTTTAACCAAGGTTCCATAGAAAGCTTGGCTGATCGCTGATTTCTCCGTCCAAGGAGACAGAACAGCATCATCGGTGTGGGATCCTTGGATCTCAACACCTTTGACTACCTGTGGTAGGTAGTGTTCAGTGAGTGCCGACTGTTTCAGCTCGCAGAGGAGGCTCTCTCGTTGGGCCTTTTCTGCCTCACCTGTTGCTGAAGGTTCACTTACCGGGATTGTGCTCTCGTTGGAGGATCCCTTTGTGCCTTCCGCGGTACCTGCTGTTAGACAGTCAGTGTCACCTTGTGTAGGCATATCGATTGGCAGTGGTTGGCTCACTCTGGTCCACATTGTCTGATCGCCATAATCTATAATCGCGTCGAAGCGGTTTATAAAGTCTTGGCCGACCAAAAATGGGAATGAGTCAACGGCGGACACGTGTACCGGGTGGTATAGCGTCGTTTCACCAATCTGCATGTGAACCATAGCTATAGCTGTTAGGGTTGTTCTCGTTTCTGAGAGTCCCTGCAATACTACAGCACATTCTTTGAGGGGTATTT
This sequence comes from Garcialebias charrua, assembly GCA_038048925.1. Taxonomy (NCBI): domain Eukaryota; kingdom Metazoa; phylum Chordata; class Actinopteri; order Cyprinodontiformes; family Rivulidae; genus Garcialebias; species Garcialebias charrua. The sequence continues at coordinate 3,002 of JBBPBX010039456.1, forward strand.
CCCTGTCAACACCGCTAGCGGCTATCCGTAGCTCCTTCAACAGTGTGGGAGACATAATGGTTATGTCAGCCCCACCATCCAGGAGGGCCTCTTCTGTGAGGACCCCTTCTAAAGTGATTGACAGGTAAGCCTTCTTAGCGGGCCCCTTCCTGATAATGTTACACAGGAACCTATCAGGTTTTTTCCGACGTATGGGTCTTTTCAGACGTTTGTTACGTCTACCATTGTCAGTGTGCTTTTCATTCACCTGTACTGGTAGTGCAGTCACACATGGGTCTGAGTGATCAGTCTGTGACGAGTCATTGTCTTTGGTGAGTGAGCTTTCCCCCCCTTTTTCTGATGAGGGGCTCTCGGACTCTGTAACAATGATGTCATGGTTACAATCAACGTCTTGTTGACTGTCTGTACCCTGATTGTCAGCATCCTGACCATCAGTATCTTGGTGACTGTCAGCAATTGTGGCATTGCTGTTATTTGTGTGTTCTGAGTCACTATCAATGATAGTGCTACACATTACTCCAGGTTTGTTTTCCTTGTTTGTTTTTTTCAAACTTTCTAACAACCGACGTATGTTCTCCATCTCTTCTGAGGACAGAGGTCTAGGGCCTTTTCTCTGGAACCTACGTGATTTCCTGCTTGTCTTGAACTGTTCTGCTCGGGGTGCAGGAGGGGCATGTCCTTGACTTGGGGGTTCCTCTTGGGACCACCCTTTGTCGTATGGATTACATCGGTATCCATGCTTTTTAGTCCGTGGACGTGCGTCCCAGTTTTGACCTTGGTGGTCACCCTGTGGGTTCGGTTTGAACCACGGTGGGTTTTTGTTCCAGCGGACACCATCATTTTGCGGTCTGTCAGGTTGGAAATTTTGTTTATTCTCGCCTTCCTTAAAAGAGTGAGCTGGCGCTCTTGCTCCTTCAAGGTCTAGCGTTTGGTACTTGACCTTTTCACCTGGATACACCTCTACTGGTTTCTTGTGTCGCTTGTATGTTTCAAAAACACGTATAGCGCACTCCTTTAATTCACGCATGGTTTTTTCTCTGTAGTCGGCCATGAGGTTGGCCGTTGAACCAATCTCTGAATATAGATTGTTCATAAAAAGAAACTTAAAATCACGTTCATCCTCCATCCCTGGCTCATTCCGATCACCAAAAAAGGCTTCGAAAAGTCTGTCATAATATGGGATTGGATGTTCATTCTGCCCCTGAGTGATTTTCAATGCGGCTTGGTAGCCAACGTCTCCCATGCGAGGAGCATATTCTTGCAGTAGAGTTTCGCAGAAAAGTTTGTAATCCTTCAAAATTGCGACTGGTTGACGCGCAATGAAGTGCTGCACTTTCCTGTTTGTGGTGAGTTTGATCAAACTGATTTTATCGTCAACCGTAGCGTTCGGATAGCATGCCAGTTTAAACTCAATGTCTTTCAGATAGGTATCGGTTTCAGTCGAACCATATTGCCCTGGCTCAAAACGTTGAACGAACTGGGAAATTTTATGGAGTCGTTCTATTGGGACAGCGAATTGAGAGCCATTAATAGTGATATACCCACCCGTCTGCGCACCAGGTACACCTGTAGACATGGGGTACGTAGGTACCTGCCATTGGGTTGTCCCAGCAAATGTCTGTTGAGGTGGAGGTGGGGGTGGTGGCGGAGGGAGTAGTGCATCGGGCATGGGCGGGGGCGGTGGAGGAGGGAGTGGGTCATCAGGTATGGGAGGGGGCGGCGGAGGCGGTGGATTCTCAAGGTGTTTACTCATGAGATCCAAACATTTTCTCTCTTCTTCAAAGAGTTTGTTCATTGCTGATGCACGCTCTATTCTACAACTGTTCAGTTGGACCCTTAACCCTTCATTCTCACGTTGTAACATCGTGTACTCGTGTGAAAATGATTCCATGACTCGGGTGCCTTCTTCTATTTCCTTTGTTAAGCACTCATTATCACTTTGTAACTCCGTGCACCGTTCTTGTGATTTTTTATAATCACTTTGTAACGTTGTGTACAGTTTGTGAGCTCGTTCTCTGATGCTTCTTTCATGTGACTTAGGTGACGACCGCAGCTGATGTTGCAGTTTTTCATTCTCCTTGTCACTGCAGGGGCTGTCTGTTGATAAGACCAGCTTTGCCCTGCAATCTTTTAATCTCCTCTGTAAACTCTCATTATCACTTTGTAACTCCATGCAGCGCATGTCAGCTTCATCTCTTTCATGTGTACATGTCTTCAGTGTTTCTGATAGCCATCGTACATGGTCCTGCAGTTCTTCAAACTCCGCTTTGATCAGCTGTAAAGCCTCAAAATTGCTTGTAAATGACTCAGCATCATCTGCTCTAGTCATCTTTGAGTCATCCGAAACTGAATCGAAGTCTAGCAGCGAATCTGGGGCTTCATATACTGCTTCTGGATCGGGTAGAAATAGCAGATCATTATGGTACCTGTGTTTTTGCACATCATTATAGTACATATGATATGTCATCTTTGTGTCCACTTCGATTGGAACCTCATCATATATTGGCACATCCATCTCTGTTTTGTTTTTTCAAGAGAATGTATTTCAGATAAAACTGAGTGTTGCTGCAGTTATCTGGAGTTAAAACTGTACTTTTGTTTGTTATTTCAAATTATTTTGTATTTAAAATAAGCAAAAATGTTTGTCTGTACCTCTGTTATTCTAAATAATTTATTTAAAATAAACAGGAGTTATTGTTTGTGTACAGAACAAATTTAAAAGCTGGTAACTCACCATAAAAATGCTGACTTTTTTATGATGTTTTTTGAGAAAACTCATCTGTCAACGTCTTTTAACCAACAGGGGGCAGCCTCGAGACTTAATGATATCACGAGGAGACTGATTTTGTTTATTCAGTATTTAAACTAAAAACAACCTTTTCAGAATTAGTTTCTAGTGTGTCAGTGATAAACGCTCGAACCACGTTCTTGTCAGAGACAAATCTATGTTGTTAGACAGTTTAGATGGCTTTAAATTAGTTTTTAAAGGGATTGTGACATGATTTTTTTACTATTCATAAAATTGCTCAAAATATATATATTTTATCATTTAAATATGTTTGTTTTTGCAAACAAAATGATAAATCACTTTAATTTTGCTTTAAAAGTGATTTTGAACTTCAAGCCGTGTTTAATCATGGGAAATCCCATTACACGCGAACGCACCATCTGTGATGTCACACCGGGCAGAGCTCTGGGCTTGTCACAGTGCGCAGGTATGAGCAGCTCGACATGAAGGAAGTCTGATACAGCATCAGACCTAAATTAGATCCTGTTGTTTCTTGTTCCATCACCCAAACTATTTTCTGCTTCCCAAAATGAAGACAAATAGCTCAAATCTTCACATAGATTGCTAAATTCGTCCAGTTTTAAATTGTCCGCTATTAAAGACACCACAGCCCTCTGCCCAGTGTGACATCACATATGGTGCGTTCGAGTGTAATCGGATTTCCCATGATTAAACACGGCTTGAAGTTCAAAATCACTTTTAAAGCAAAATTAAAGTGATTTATCATTTTGTTTGCAAAAACAAACATATTTAAATGATAAAATATATATATTTTGAGCAATTTTATGAATAGTAAAAAAATCATGTCACAATCCCTTTAAACTCTCAGTGAAATCTCCGTTTGTCCTGTGAGCGTGTGAACTGCTTGTCACCCGAAGTGCACCTGGAAATGACGACACAAATAGGCGGGACGACGTAGCACGTCACCAGCTTCCGTTGAGCGAGGCGGAGCTCGCTAAACAGATACGTGACGTCAACCAATCAATCACAGCGTTTGTAGTTCATACCAAGCATTCATGGTGAATGTAGTTTCTTACCTTCGACCAATGCAGTACCGGGAATGACGACAAAGTGGGTTGGTCGCAACGGCGTGCGTTCCCACTACAGCGAATCAGCGCTCGCCACGAGTGATTGACAGCTCACAGCTCTCGTTTATCCAATCACAGCTCATAAACAAACGTGTACACGTAGCCTTTAACGCTACCTATTAGCACAATAGAGCTTTGGAGCAGACGTCACTGTGTGGGGGCGTGTCGGGGGCGTGTCGGGGCGTTCCCGTCTCGACCGCCATCTTTGTTGCCCTCATAAAAAATAAAAGAAATTCAGGAGATTTTCCATTGTTTTCGCGCTGTATCTTCCGTCACGATTCTGAAAAGCAGGCAAAATAAAGTGGACTGTATCCTAATAAGCTTCTCCCAGGTGAGAAAAAAAAACTACATGAAAAAAATCGGTATAATTGGAAATGTTGCCCGTTTGAAATAAATAAATAAATGGAGCAGAGACCCGGAGTAATACTTGCCTCCACTGACATTCCCAGTCATTTTAGCAGACCTGGTCTGTGTCAGTGTTTACACCACAAATAATTTTTATAATTACAATTCACTGGGAGAGCTGGTCCAATCTATGAACAGCTGGGTTCATAGATGATTTGGACATTTTTAAAGCCCCCAGATTGTAAATACATTGAAGGTACGTTGTTGGCTCATTAATTTTACATAAATTATTAATATACATGTCTTTCAGAATCAATCAACCTTCTGTATGCTATTAGTATTAAAACTTTGATTAGATTACTTTATATATAATAAGTATTAAGATGCATATATATTATAGACAAATGTTTCTGTCTTTTCATTCACCATTTTAATTGTGTGTTCACAGGTTCTGCTCTCTGAGTCATGATGAGGGTGATGCATTAAAAATTCATCTAGCAGTACAAAATCCAACTCCTGAACTTGGAGCATCTTCTGATGGACTCAGTGTGATCGCTGCTGCCTGGAGAAAGTTCCCTCACAAATACAAGACATGCAGCATCCAGCGGCTGTGGAGGCAGGAGATGAATTTCACCTGAAGAAGCATCGTCCACACTGCACAGGTGCACAATCAAACCACTGTGACCTTGTGTGGACCCACACAGCCATAGCTGGACGTCTGCAGAAAGCATGAAGCTTCCTAGAAATATTTCTCAGAGTTTGTTCTCCAGCTTCAAGGGATACATAATTATGTAAATCATGCTGTATATTTGCACATTTTTGTGTAGCAATTTTTCTATAAAATGTATTAACTTACACAATGTTCATCACATTGTTACTAGAAATGTTTAATTACATCAAATGTTTACTTCAAAATGGATGTTTCATTTTATGTTTATTTCTTACCTGAAATTCATTCATTCAACTTTTATTTGGACAGGTTAATCCCTGTTAATGAAATTTGTTAATACATCAAATGTTTACTACAAATGTGATCAATTTCATCATGTTTACATGTTAGTGCTGAAGTAAATATTTCATAAATGTTTACCATATTAATTTTTATTAAATGAGAAAAAACAACCACTTATTATTCAACTGTAAAAATATTTCAAAACAACGAGTCCAGCAAATATAATTTTTTTTCTCCAGTCTACATTTTACATACAGCACATACACAATCTGAAGAAGTGTCTCCTCTTCACTTTCACATGTAAGCACCAGTATAGTTAACTGGTGTAGTTCTATGTAACATTTTATATTTGTTTCTCATGCAACCAGTGATACTTTCCACATGAATTCTAAGGTGTGCTCATGTGTTTTCAAAATCATTAGTATCAAGTGGAAATCTCCCTTTAGTGAATGATGGGATTTTAACTTCAGCACATCATTCATTTATACTGTACTTTTGTTGGCTGTAACTGGGACCCTGTGTACACAGTTTCATTCCACCTCACGTACAACATGTGATGTGAATGACAATAAAGAACCTTGACTCTCACACAGGCTGCAGGTGAGCTGAGAGTTGTCCTTAACGCATGCTCTGAGGGCTGCAGGTGAGCTGAGAGTTGTCCTTCATGCATGCTCTGAGGGCTGCAGGTGAGCTGAGAGTTGTCCTTCATGCATGCTCTGAGGGCTGCAGGTGAGCTGAGAGTTGTCCTTCATGCATGCTCTGAGGGCTGCAGGTGAGCTGAGAGTTGTCCTTCATGCATGCTCTGAGGGCTGCAGGTGAGCTGAGAGTTGTCCTTAACGCATGCTCTGAGGGCTGCAGGTGAGCTGAGAGTTGTCCTTAACGCATGCTCTGAGGGCTGCGCCTTGTTCCACACGTCTGCTCTGAACGTTGCCGTTAACTAATGGACTCAACGCTGTTTGTTAGCTAAATATCTGGAAAGATTTTGATGAAACGTTGAGAGGGACCCTGTGTACACAGCTTCGTTCCACCTCACGTACGACATGTGATGTGAATGACAAGAACCTTGACTCTCACACAGTCTAATAGCAAAGCCTCGTCTAATAGCAAAGCCTCTGTCAGATAACAACGTCCTTCTGTTATTTTTTCATTCAACCTTTATTTATACAGGCTAGCCTCGTTGAGTCACGGGGACTCATTTACAAGAGGGACCTGTCTCACTCACACCAAACAACCATCCATTCTCACACTCACACCTAGGGTCAATTTAGAGTCACCAATCAGCCTAACAAGCATGTTTTTTGGTCTGTGGGAGGAAACCGGAGTACCCGGAGGAAACCCACGCATGCACGGGGAGAACATGCAAACTCCACCCAGAAAGTCAAAGTCAACTTTATTGTCAGATCTGCAATATGTACTGTACAGGATGTTGTTATAGAGGCAAAAAGTGGCATATGCAGTAAGGCACATTGGGCATCCCTAAATAAGACCGGTCAGAGCACACTGTATATGTATCAGCAGTGGTGTAGATATTAGAGTAGTGTAAATGTAAACAGTAGTAATTACATGTAAGCAGTAGTAATAAAAGTAAACAGTATTAATAAATGTAAACAGAGAATGTAAACAGTATTATGATTATAGGCAGTGATGTAATACAAACATTAGTGCAAGTATGAGAAGTAGTGCAAACTGTATGAGCACATGACCGAGAGTTTAGTGAATAACCCGTTTGATGACACAGAGTCCAGTGTTAAAATCTTTGTGTTGTGTGGTAATGTGTGAGAAAGTTTTAGTGTTAAGGCAGTTCAAATGGGAGGGGGGGCAGAGCAGGCAGAGTGTTTAGCATCCTGACTGCCTGATGAACAGAGCTGTCTCTGAAGGCTCGGATATAGTCGCGCTTTGGTCCACAAGCTGGAGCACGCGGGCAGCGCGCGCACTGTGCCGTGCGGCTTCATGCGTTTATAGTGTAGCACGGCAGCGCATGGCAAAGTGCTGTTCTTTTACTGACCAGCAGGTGGCAGTACCCTCTAAAACCTGTGCATATGTTGCAAGAAAGGGTGTAGAAGAAGAAATCTACCGTAGAAGAAGAACTGTTTGAAATCACACAACAAAAACAAATGGCTTTCCGCTCGCTTGGGGAATTTAATACATTTATATCAAATAAAAAACATTCCTCCATGCGTCGCGACGCCGTTTCCACGACCACAGCGGCGCAGACAGCTGCAGGCTCTGGCGTGAAGGCTGTCTGTGAGGTCCCTACCCGACCTGTCAATCAATTCGGCGCGCGCGCTAGGCTTGCGGAGCTTCAAAATCTGGGAGGTGCACGACCACGCGCGAAACCAACGCGCTGGCCAAAGCGCGGGGGCGGGGACTATGCGATTGCGTCACTTTTCGCGCGCGCACCCTCGCGCCCTATGCGACGCGTCAACTATATCCTAGGCTTCAGTCTGCTGGTTCGAGCCTGGAGACTCCTCAGTCTCCTTCCTGATGGCAGCAGTCTGAAGCAGCTGTGTAGTGGGTGTGTGGGATCACCTGCCATGCAGTGGGCTTTCCGAGTGAGGCGTTTGCTGTGTAAGTCCTGCAGTGAGGGGAAGGAGGTGCCGACTATCTTCTCAGCTGCTCTCACAATGCGCTGGAGGCTCTTGCGGCAGGATGCAGTACATGCACCAAACCACACAGTGATGCAGCTGGTCAGGACACTTTCTATGGCACCTCTGTAGAAGGTGCTCATGATGGGGGTTGAAGCTCCAGCCCTTTTCAGCTTGCGGAGAAAGTAGAGACGCTGGTGAGCCTTCTTTGCCAGTGCTGCAGTGTTCCTGCTCCAGGACAGGTCCTTTGAGACGTGCACTCCCAGGAACTTGGTGCTGTCTACTCTCTCCACTGCGGTGCTGTTGATGGTCAGAGGGGCATGTTGGGCATCCTTCTTCCTGAAGTCCACAACAATCTCCTTTGTCTTCTCCACGTTGAGAGTGAGATTGTTGTGTCCGCACCACAAGGCCAGGCGGCTCACCTCGTTCCTGTAGTCCGTCTCATCGTTGTTGCTGATGAGACCCACCACTGTTGTGTCGTCCGCAAACTTGATGAAGTGGTTGGAGCTGTATGATGGTGTGCAGTCGTGTGTTAGCAGGGTGAATAGAAGGGGGCTCAGCACACATCCTTGTGGGGCCCCTGTGTTCAATGTGATGGTGCTAGATGTGTTACTCCCGACTCGTACTGTCTGTGGTCTCCCGGTCAGGAAGTCTAGCAGCCAGTTACACATTGAGGTGTTCAGCCCCAGACTGTCCAGTTTAAGGATGAGCTGTTGGGGGATGATGGTGTTGAATGCCGAGCTGAAGTCGATGAACAACATTCTAACATAGGAGTCCTTCGTGTCCAGATGTGTGAGAGCTGTGTGAAGGGCAGAGGAGATGGCATCGTCGGTTGAGCGATTAGGTCGGTATGCAAATTGGAAGGGATCCAGGGAGTCAGGGAGGACAGATGTGATGCTTTTCATGACTAGCCGTTCAAAGCACTTCATCAGGATGGGGGTGAGTGCTACTGGGCGATAGTCATTGAGGCATGCGGGCGTTGCCTTCTTTGGGACAGGGATGATGGTGGTGGCTTTGAAACAGGTGGGGACGATGGCCTGGCTCAGTGAGATGTTAAAGATGTCCGTGAAGACCGCTGCGAGTTCCCCTGCACAGTCCTTCAGCACACGACCAGGTATGTTGTCAGGACCAGAGGCCTTCCGGGCGTTAATCTTGATGAATGATCGCCTTACGCTGTCTGAGGACAGCGTCAGCACCTGGCCATCAGGAGAGGGGGGGAGTTTATGTGCTGGTGTGCTGTTACTTGCCTCGAACCGAGCAAAGAACTCATTCAGTTCATTCAGCGCAGAGGCTGAGCTGTCACAGGTCTGGGGGGGTGGTTTGTAGTTTGTGATGGTCTGTATTCCCTGCCACAGACTGCGTGTATCCCTGCTGTCCTTGAAACGGTGAGCTATTTTCCCAGAATACTGCCTCTTTGCCTTTCTGATGCCCCGGTCCAGGTTGTTTCTGGCTGCCCTCAGGCCCACCTGATCTCCCGCTTTGAAGGCAGCATTCCTGGCTTTCATGAGTCTGTGAACCTCAGCTGTCAGCCATGGCTTCTGGTTAGCCCGAACAGTGATGGTTTTAAGGTTGGTTACATCATCAATGCACTTGGTGATGTATGAACATACAGTGTCTGAGTACTCCTGGAGACATGTGGTGTTGTTTGTGGTAGCAGCTTCTTTGAACATACTCCAATCTGTGGTGTCAAAACAGTCCTGGAGTGCCTCTGAAGACCCCTCTGGCCACACTCGTATCTGCTTGCGGACTGGTTTTGTGACTTTCACCAGCGGCCTGTATGCTGGCTTTAGCATGACACAGATATGGTCCGAAGCACCAATGTGGGGGAGGGGGACGGCTCTGTAGGAATTTTTCATGGTGGTGTAAACCTGGTCCAGGGTGTGGTTTCCTCTTGTTGCAAAGTTTATGTTTCTGTATGTTTTTGGTAATACACTCTTTAAATCTGCATGGTTGAAATCACCAGCCGTGATGAGAAAAGCATCAGGGTGGGCTGTTTGTTGCTCACTGATGTGCAGATATAGTTCATTCAGTGCCTCACCTCTATCTTTGCTGTTGGAGCTTGGAGGGATATATACAGCAACAATCAAAACAGCTGTAAACTCCCTCGGTAAAAAGAACGGTCTGCATTTAATAGTCATGAACTCCACTAAATGTGAGCAGTGTTTGTAGACCACAGCAGCATCACGACACCATGCGTTGTTGATGTAAACACAGAGCCCGCCTCCGCGAGTCTTACCTCCCTTGATGAAAGCTCGGTCCGCTCTGTAGCATGTTAGCTGCTCCAACTGGATAGCGTGGTCCAGAACGTTGTTGTTAAGCCACGTTTCCGTGAATACAAACACACAACAGTCTCTCACAGTCTTTTGTGTCGTTCGTAGCAGGCGTATATAATCCAATTTGTTGTCCAAGGAGCGCACGTTAGCCAGAACCATGGATGGAATAGCCGGCCTGTGTGGGCTAGCTGCTAGCCTAGCTCTGATACCTCCGCGTTTACCCCGCTTCTGTTTCCTGTCACGCCGCTTGTGGCGTTTCCATGGCGGGCGCGGTGAAGCGTCACGCCGCTTGTGGTACTTCCACGGCGGGTGCGATGAAGGGAAGCTCGGGGCTGGCTTCCAGAGCAGCTCGCAGTCACGAAGCTCACGTAACTCCTCCTCGAGCTCATGTAGCTTCTCCTGGAGTTCGCTGTTTATTCCCAAATGAGCGGTTTTTCCGACATCAAGCAGGAATTCACGGCTATACTTGCGTTCTTGAACACGTAGACAAGACAAAGACGTGCCGGCAAATTGCGGCGTGCAGGACAAAACAGACGAAAGCACCGTGTTGCTGGGAGAGAGAGAAGCCGCAACGTTTGCACGCGCCACATCTTTAAAGAAAGGCCCCGGACCGGGATTTGAACCGGCAACCTTCTCGCTGAGAGGCAGCAGCTCTACCAGTTGTGCCACCGTGCTGCCCATGAGTTATGAGCTTGTCACCTCCATCCCTTGAAGAGAAAAAGACACGGGTATTAGACAGAGTTTTGTGTGACACATTAAACAATGATGACAAAACAAGGAAGTCCTATTTAATACTTTAAATTTACTTTTTCCAGCTGGTTTTTATTCAGCTCTGACCTGTTCTGTAACAGATGACTACTACCTTTCTGTTTGTGCATGAAGAAATTGTTTTATGTGGTACTACCTGAGCAACATGGACGGTGTACAGTATTTGTAGTTGCTGGTCCTGCTTCTCCATCTGCAGCTTCACTGAGCTCTTCTGGAGTTTTCATTCATTTCATATGAAGTTTTGCCTTGACAAGGATAGATCAGAACACAGATCAGTATTAATACAGTAACAGTGACAACACACTAGAAACTTTAAACAGTTTATTTCACAATAACACAGCTGTCCACTCTGTCTAAAATCAGACTACGTTATATAAAAAATATAAACCCAACCTAAACTAGGCTGACCCACTTCTATGAACTAAACACCGGGACAAAATCGTGGCAAAAATTATGGCACAACTCCAACAAAACGAATTTATACACTCACCAGGATGTCTGGAACAAACTAGCAGTTATTTTAGGACATGGAGAAAGTTATATCAGGACGTTTCACAGCTGATTTCAGGACATTCATTTCCTTTTTGTTAGGTCCGACACGAGCTCCCTCGCGCTGCTTCCAGCAGGAAACAGAAACTGAAAGTCTGTTTTCTATCTACTTTCAGGTCGTGTGACCGGACATTACATCCAATAACACAGCATGTTTAGACCATTGCAAAAACTGTTACAACCTTCTTAGATTCTAACAAAAAAAACGAGAGACAGAGCTTCTTTTAGAGGGCTTTTAAAATGGCGATTTCTTTCCCACAATGCTGTGCGCCGTGGACCATCATGCTTTGCGCCGCGGACCGTGACGTCACGCTCCAAAGCTCTATAGAACGCAACTTTACAGACCCTTAAAACAACTCAAACGCTTCAAATTAACTTCCCAAAATTCTGAAACGTGGCAATCACAATTAAAACAGGCACGACTTAGCTACGCTCAGTAACCCAGCACTGCAGCTGCAGAACAAACACGGACTCGCTCGGAGCCACTTAAAGGTCGGTTCCGGTCCACTTTTTAATGGAGCAGGAAACGGGTCTGACAGAACCCAGCCGACAACGTTCTAACAGTAATATGCTTTTTCGACCTGCTCTAATATGTAAAATACCAGCACAGCGATCTTTTAGATGTTAATTATAGCTTTCAGGCTCTTGACACGGCGGTCAAACAAAGCTTCGTACAGGAGTCTGTGTGAACTGGACCGGAACCAGAACCCCCACAGACCACGGGCTGACAAAACCTCACCTGAATGCTTCCAACAGCGTGTAACAGAGTTGAACAATAACAATCTCTCAGCTTCAAATGATAAAAACATGCAGAATCTGCCTGTCTTGAACACTCCAGCCAAAAATTATCACCTTCAGAGTCCAAAAATTGGAACAATCATGCCAACATAACGTTTCAAGTTCATGAGAGATCACAGATTTATCAATAAACTTTTAGAAAACACGTACGGCCACCAGATGAAGGAAACATGAGGGAGACCCTATATTGTGTCTTTAAACACATATAGTGCCACCCAGATGTAACTAAAGGATTTTAACAGGGGTCAGTATTAAGCTGACCTCTTTATCCTTAATTAATTTACTTATTCAGATTGAATAGTAATTTCACGGATTCTTTTCTTTTTCAGTTTACCCAATATTTCTGTGATCTTTATGATGGATAAATAAACAAAGCCATTAAGTGACAGAGACGTTAACTTAGTTGGTATGCCAAAGACACTACCATTTATTTAAAATAAATCAACTAAATTAACACCATTACACTTGATTGACATGATTTCACTTTCTTTCAATTTAATACGTCAGCACACTTAAATTTAACACAACAGACTTCAATACTGGATGTTGAACATATTTAGTCTGTGGGCTCTTTAGCTTAAAATAGTTTCCAGCTTAGAATTGAGGGAAAAAGATAGGAGGAAGATGGGAGATGGTTTAAAGGAAATTATCTTGAGCATGATACCAAAAGTGACACTTCCATCCGACTTCTGCTAAAATCCAGGTACGTTTGTAAACAGCTCTTTACCTTTCGACGAGTCTGATAAAGAAATGACACCAGCCTTCAGATGCGCAGAGTCCTTTAGTCCCAGCACGTCCAAAACTGGTTCTAGTTTACGTTTCAACGTCTCCTGGTTTCCGCTTGGTCATCAGAGAATATGTCAGCTCCTGGCCTCTGACTTCAAGATAAGCTTATTCCAGGAAGGAATAAACAAAGTTTTGAGCTTACGCTCGTTCGAAGTGGATTCATAACAGCATGTTATACAATCCTTAGCTGAATGACTGTCCTTGGCGGGTGACAGGCATTCATTCAGCTCTTTGGGACGTCTTCATGTCTTTGAAGCTCCCAGAAACTCTGACGTTCCAGCAACAGCTTAGAACTTAAAAAAGGAACAGAGAGGAGAGAAACTTGTCTCTTTTTCATTGGTCCACTTGTTATCACTATTCAAGGTGAAATTCAGCGCAGAGAAGGAAATTGTTTAGGAAAAGTATCTGAGTGAGAGACTTTCAGACGCTAGATGAGAGTTTTAGCTGAAACTCGACAAAAACAATTTCAGTGTAAGTCAGTTTGACATTTTAGCTGAACTTTGACACCTTTTCACTTGCAGAAATGACACATTGATGTTTCACATTTAAAGAATAACAGCATATAACATATATCATGAAAATGACAAAAGTTATTCTTTTGATTACATTAGAATAAAATCAAAGATAGAAATAGTCTCTTTTGATGACTATATTCTCAGATTACAACTAATGGAATGATTTTGTGGTAAATGTCTTGCTTTACTGAGAGGTCAGTAAAGGTCATCACTGGACAGTTCAAAAACCTTAGTTTGACCCTGGGTAGGTCCACTACACCTCCTAAGTCCAAAGTTTAGTTACAGCCAGCACTTAAGGTGCCTTAACCTACACAACACTCTGCTTTAGGCAGCCAGAGTCATTTTAGAGCTCAAAACAGCGCAACTATTACTCCCCCTGGAGCACACACTAACAATCAGAGAGGGTGGAGGTCTCCCTGTGTTAGCATATCACATAGCTCTACAGCTGTCTCTCAACACTCTGTTAATTACCTTTAGAGTGTCTTCAACAAGAACTTGGTCCACAAGTCCAGCTTCCACACTTGATCAGCAAGCCAGATCCTGCTACATCAAGTCTCCACACTGCTCAAGGCACTTCCAGTGAAATATAAAGGCAGGTCCTGCAGGTGAACACCTGTGCTGCTCAATTAAGCTTGATTAGGAGTGAGAGCAAAAAAAAGTTTCTTCCTGAACCAGCAGGCTGTAGCAGATTGCAGCAGGTTGCAGTGAGAGAGAAAAACACACAGGAGGGTGCAGTCAGCTTAGACTGTTAGTTTAAAATACTTAAAAAACCCTGGGGTACATAACAATTACTATTCTTGAACTTGAACTAGTCTTGAATAATTAATTAAGGTTGTGACAGGTAACCCTGCTTCACATCCTACATAAATATTGTTTAGCCAACAAGAACAAATGTGGATAAACATTTCTGTGACCATTCCAGTAGGCCAACGGATCCTCCGATCTTTGCAAAGGAGGATCAGACAAGTATCTCTAAACTTCAACTGTGGCATCCGATGTATGATTTCTGTGAACTCTTGCCAGTGTACCATCTCGATCGGAAGCTGAAAGAAAAATAAAGATTTGACAGTCATGAACACGAACAAGTTTGTGTGTGTGTGTGTGTGT